>LR812528.1:1272500-1297500 GCA_903798195.1 Danio kyathit
AGAGATGGGTAAGTGGATGATGGACAGAAGATGGATGGATGGATGGATGGATGGATGGATGGATGGATGGATAGACAGACAGACAGACAGATAGACAGATAGACAGATAGATAGATAGATAGATAGATAGATAGATAGATAGATAGATAGATAGATAGATAGATAGATAGATAGATAGATAGATAGATAGATAGATAGATAGGTGGATGGATGGATGGATGGATAGATTAAAGGGTAAGTGGATGGATGGATAGATGGATGGATGCATGCAAAAAGAGATGGGTAAGTGGATGGATGGACAGAAGATGGATGGATGGATGTATAGATTAAAGGGCAAGTGGATGGATGTATAGATGGATGGATGCATACAAAAAGAGATGGGTAAGTGGATGATGGACAGAAGATGGATAGATGGATGGATGTATAGATTAAAGGGTAAGTGGATGGATAGATGGATGGATGGATGGATGGATGGGTGGATGGATGGATGGATGGATAGATGCACAGAGATATGTGTAAGTGGATGGATGGACAGAAGATGGATGGATGGATGGATGTATAGATTAAAGGGTAAGTGGATGGATGGATGGATGGATGGTTGGATGGGTAAGATAGATGGATGGATAAATAGATGGTAAGTGGATGGATGGATGGCTATATGGGTACATAATTAGGACAGACAGATAGACAGATAGACAGATAGATAGATAGATAGATAGATAGATAGATAGATAGATAGATAGATAGATAGATAGATAGATAGATAGATAGATAGATAGATAGATAGATAGATAGATAGATAGATAGATAGATAGATAGATCGATCGCTGGTTCAAGCCTCAGCTGGGTCAGTTGGCATTTCTGTGTGGAGTTTGCATGTTTTCCCCGTGTTGGCGTCACTTTTGACCGGGAACACCACAAGTGTAACAAGGTTGATTAAAATACTTTAAAATTCAATGAAAGAGGTGATCATCACTTTTATATGTTCAAGTGCATAGTGTGGAGGATATCATAAGGCCTTGAGGTGTAAAACACGATATTTATGAGTTGACAATCAGCCAGATTTGACCCAAACACCACAGGAAGGTTAAGTAATTAGTGATGTAATCAGATTACAATTTTCTAGTAGCGGTCAGTCATTTGTAATGGATTACTGTTTTAAAGTAACTCACCCAACACTGTTCAACACTACGAAAGCAGCAGAGAACAATAGAGTCATTATTTCAGCTTGTTCTCTAACATTTTCTCTTGGTCCATTAGCAAATTGCAGACCAGAATGAAAGCCTAAACCTCATCACATCAGTTGTAAACCAAGTGAAACGTCTGCCAGGAACTAAACGCACTAAAGGAATCTGGATGTTTTATATACTGTAAAATGCAGACTCTGGTGTTATTTAGCAACGTTAAATGCTCCAATTATGAAAATGAGAGCACAGATTACTTATCATGATTACAGTAATGGTGGAGGTGAGACAGCGAGCGTATTTCCTGCATTAATGAGTTCTCCTGATGAGCAGGTGAATGCATATTCTGACTTTCACCGGTCACTTTTTTGTCGTCTTACAGGAGAAATGGCGTAATGGAGGTGGACTGTAAATAAGCGGAAGTCCTTCTTGACAAATGAATCCATTAACATTTCCCTGTGTCGCCTGGCAAGGAGACTTTGCCGTTTATGGGGCAGAAAAAAAACCCAGGCCTGTAAATCTGAGCGTCTGCCCGTGATCCTGCCCGCCCATGATGCAGCACTTTATCTGGCTCTGAAATGGCATCTTTATCTGCCTAAATTAAGTTTTGATTCCTTGCCACATACGGTGCTGCAAATCACTTTTAGCGCTGATATCAAGAGCGGCACTAAAGTTGGCTCGTGGCCATGAAAACGCCTTTTATTTTTGTAGCATCCTCTGTTGTTCCCGGGCCAGATTTAACCGCTGCTGCTAAAATCTAAATGTGATTTTATAATAAAAAATTAATTAACTTTAAAAAATGAGTAATGACCTACAATTTGTTTAAATGAATGAATGAACAAATAAATAAATAAACAAATAGATAAATAAAAAAATGAAATTATATAAATGTATAAATATGAAATGAAATAAATAAATAAATAAATAAAAATTCAATGAAATAACTAAATGGCTAAATAAGTAAGAATTAAATTAATTAATTAATTAATTAATGTAAAACATGAAATAAATAAATATGAAATGAAAAATAAATAAATTAAAACGAAATAAATAAAATGTGATTTTATAATAAAAGAAAATGAACCAACTTTTAAAAAAATGAGTAATGAGCTGAAATTAGTTTAAAAAAATAAATAAAATGAATTCATATAAATAAATAAATATAAAACTAAATAAATAAAATAAATAATTAAAAATTAAATAAATACAAATGTAATAAAATAACTAAATAAATAAATAAAAATGAAATAAATAAATAAACAAACAAACAAATAAATAAAAAATAAACTGTTTAAATAAACATATGAAATGAAAAGAAAATAAACTAATTAATTAAATAATCCATTAATTATTTAATGAAATCTTATAAATAAATGAATGAACGATCGACCGAATACCTAAATAAATAATTAATTTAACACATGAAATAACGAAATGATAAATAAATAAATTAATAAAAATGAAATAAATGAATATGAAATGAAATTAATTAATTAATTAATAAATACAAATAAAATTAAATGAAATAACTAAGTAAATAAATAAAAAAAATTATAAATAAAAATGTAATAATAAATAAAAATTATAAAGATAAAATAAATAAATAAATACAAATAAAATAAAAATTAATTAAATAAATAAGTAAATACTAATGACATGAAATGATTCAAATGAAATAAATAAAATAAAATAAAATAAACAATATCGATCACTTTTAGCACTGATATTAAGAGTGGCACTAAATTTGGCCCGTGATGGTCAGTTGGTCAGTAATGAACAATCCAACCAATAAATGCACTTGGATCATGTCCTTTTGTCTTCGCCTCTTAAGCGGTCCCACATGACAGAATACTTTTAACTTCTCCTAGGTTCTTGATTTTTGTTTAATTTAACCCTTTTTTAATCATACTGTTTCACTTATTCCAATTAAAACAATAGTCAATAACAGGGTTAATGCCAGCAGTTAATTGTGTAGGGGGGGTAGTATGTGAGTGGTGTGGATGTCTAGGTGTCGGGGGGTAAGGTGTCTGAATACAAGTTCAGACGCAAGTAACTGGGTTTTAGGCAGCTGCTGCGATCAGATACTATACCAAAGTCGGCGATCCAGGGGTGTTATAGACTGTGTACCAAAAAGCTGAGGAAAGGGGGTGGGTTGGGGGTGAAATTACGGGAGTTTTCCAGGAATAATAACAAAACGGGAGGGTGGCGGGAGATGGGTCTGAAATACGGGAGACTCCCGGGAAAAATGGGAGTGTTGGCAGGTATGGTGTAAACACATGCGCTGATGAACTACATTGGCTGTAGTGTATGAGTGTGTGTGTGTGAATGAGTGTGTATGAGTGTTTCCCTGTGCTGAGTTGCAGCTGGAAGCGCATCCGCTGCACAAAAACACATATGCTGGATAAGTTAGCAGTTCATTCCACTGTGGCGACCTCTGAAATCCAGACTAAGCTGAAGGAAAATGAATGAATGAATAAATTTACCACAGATAATCTGTCACAGAAAGAAAATAAAACGAGATGAAGTCGAGGTTTATGGGCAGAATAAATTTCCAATTTAAGTGTGATTTTAGTAGGGTGTGTGTCGAAAGAAGGATTCCCCGACTTCTGCTTCACTTCATAACACCAGGCGCTTCAGATTGATGGCGTTTTTTCACGGACGGCCATCATTCACTGCGTACATTAATGTCTGTGTTAGCGGAGGAGAGAAAACTGGCTCTGAGTGACACTTGTGGAGAAAAGCAGGAGTTTGAGATGCTGTGACACTTTCACTCTCATTTCTTTACACTTTGTCATCACGGTTTTGGATTTAGCATCAACAGCGTGTCAAATTAGTAGCTATCATGTGGAAATAAACCTTAAAGGCAGACATTAAAATTCTGTCATCATTTACTCTGCCTTTTAATTCTTCCAAACCTGTTTGAGTTTGTTTCTCCCGTTTGACGATGTTCTGAAGAATGCTGGGGAAATGCCTTTCTTGTTTCTAGTCCAAATATCTAAAAATTCTTAAATTAAGAAGCATTTTTTAGAGATGTAAAAATATTGTTTTGCTTTAAGAAATAATGAATCAAAATGATGTGAGTTTTTCCTTAAATCTGGCTAAATAATCTGCCAACGGTAAGATAAGTAGTCTATTTCAAACTGAAAGCAAGTTTATTTTACTTATTACAGTCTGAATAACTATTAATAGTAGTAATAGTCCCTTAAAAATAATTACAAAATATCTACACTGATGTGCACTGTAAAAAGTGTTTGTTGACTTTAAAATCAGTCAGTTTACTCACTTTATTTCCAGTAAAGTTAACTAATAGCTTTAAAATCACTTGATTTACTCACTTTATTTCAAGTAAAGTAAACTAATCGCTTTAAAATCACTTGATTTACTCAATTTATTTCAAGTAAAGTCAACTAATTGATTTAAAATCAACAGGTTTACACACTTTATTTCAAGTAAAGTCAACTAATTGATTTAAAATCACTTGATTTACTCACTTTATTAAGTAAAGTCAACTAATCGCTTTAAAATCACTTGATTTACTCACTTTATTTCAAGTAAAGTCAACTAATTGCTTTAAAATCACTTGATTTACTCACTTTATTTCAAGTAAAGTAAACTAATTGCTTTAAAATCACTTGATTTACTCACTTTATTTCAAGTAAAGTCAACTAATTGCTTTAAAATCACTTGATTTACTCACTTTATTTCAAGTAAAGTCAACTAATCGCTTTAAAATCACTTGATTTACTCACTTTATTTCAAGTAAAGTCAACTAATTGATTTAAAATCAACAGGTTTACTCACTTTATTTCAAGTAAAGTCAACTAATTGATTTAAAATCACTTGATTTACTCACTTTATTAAGTAAAGTCAACTAATCGCTTTAAAATCACTTGATTTACTCACTTTATTTCAAGTAAAGTCAACTAATTGCTTTAAAATCACTTGATTTACTCACTTTATTTCAAGTAAAGTAAACTAATTGCTTTAAAATCACTTGATTTACTCACTTTATTTCAAGTAAAGTCAACTAATTGCTTTAAAATCAACAGGTTTACTCACTTTATTTCAAGTAAAGTCAACGAATTGCTTACAAATCACTTGATTTACTCACTTTATTTCAAGTAAAGTCAACTAATTGCTTTAAAATCACTTGATTTACTCACTTTATTTCAAGTAAAGTCAACTAATCGCTTTAAAATCACTTGATTTACTCACTTTATTTCAAGTAAAGTCAACTAATCGCTTTAAAATCAACAGGTTTACTCACTTTATTTCAAGTAAAGTCAACTAATCGCTTTAAAATCAACAGGTTTACTCACTTTATTTCTAGTAAAGTCAACTAATTGATTTAAAATCACTTGATTTACTCACTTTATTTCTAGTAAAGTCAACTAATTGATTTAAAATCACTTGATTTACTCACTTTATTTCAAGTAAAGTCAACTAATCGCTTTAAAATCACTTGATTTACTCACTTTATTTCAAGTAAAGTCAACTAATTGCTTTAAAATCAACAGGTTTACTCACTTTATTTCAAGTAAAGTCAACTAATTGCTTTAAAATCACTTGATTTACTCACTTTATTTCAAGTAAAGTCAACTAATTGCTTTAAAATCACTTGATTTACTCACTTTATTTCAAGTAAAGTCAACTAATCGCTTTAAAATCACTTGATTTACTCACTTTATTTCAAGTAAAGTCAACTAATCGCTTTAAAATCACTTGATTTACTCACTTTATTTCAAGTAAAGTCAACGAATTGATTTAAAATCACTTGATTTACTCACTTTATTTCAAGTAAAGTCAACTAATTGATTTAAAATCACTTGATTTACTCACTTTATTTCAAGTTAAGTCAACTAATCGCTTTAAAATCACTTGATTTACTCACTTTATTTCAAGTTAAGTCAACTTATCGCTTTAAAATCACTTGATTTACTCACTTTATTTCAAGTAAAGTCAACGAATTGATTTAAAATCACTTGATTTACTCACTTTATTTCAAGTAAAGTCAACTAATTGATTTAAAATCAACAGGTTTACTCACTTTATTTCAAGTAAAGTCAACTAATCGCTTTAAAATCACTTGATTTACTCACTTTATTTCAAGTAAAGTCAACTAATTGCTTTAAAATCACTTGATTTACTCACTTTATTTCAAGTAAAGTAAACTAATTGCTTTAAAATCACTTGATTTACTCACTTTATTTCAAGTAAAGTCAACTAATTGCTTTAAAATCAACAGGTTTACTCACTTTATTTCAAGTAAAGTCAACTAATTGCTTTAAAATCACTTGATTTACTCACTTTATTTCAAGTAAAGTCAACTAATTGCTTTAAAATCACTTGATTTACTCACTTTATTTCAAGTAAAGTCAACTAATCGCTTTAAAATCACTTGATTTACTCACTTTATTTCAAGTAAAGTCAACTAATCGCTTTAAAATCAACAGGTTTACTCACTTTATTTCAAGTAAAGTCAACTAATCGCTTTAAAATCAACAGGTTTACTCACTTTATTTCTAGTAAAGTCAACTAATTGATTTAAAATCACTTGATTTACTCACTTTATTTCTAGTAAAGTCAACTAATTGATTTAAAATCACTTGATTTACTCACTTTATTTCAAGTAAAGTCAACTAATCGCTTTAAAATCACTTGATTTACTCACTTTATTTCAAGTAAAGTCAACTAATCGCTTTAAAATCACTTGATTTACTCACTTTATTTCAAGTAAAGTCAACTAATTGATTTAAAATCAACAGGTTTACTCACTTTATTTCAAGTAAAGTCAACGAATTGATTTAAAATCACTTGATTTACTCACTTTATTTCAAGTTAAGTCAACTAATCGCTTTAAAATCACTTGATTTACTCACTTTATTTCAAGTTAAGTCAACTAATCGCTTTAAAATCACTTGATTTACTCACTTTATTTCAAGTAAAGTCAACGAATTGATTTAAAATCACTTGATTTACTCACTTTATTTCAAGTAAAGTCAACTAATTGATTTAAAATCAACAGGTTTACTCACTTTATTTCAAGTAAAGTCAACTAATCGCTTTAAAATCACTTGATTTACTCACTTTATTTCAAGTAAAGTCAACTAATTGATTTAAAATCAACAGGTTTACACACTTTTTAAGTAAAGTCAACTAATCAATTAAAAATCACTCAATTTACGCACTTTTTTTAAGTAAAGTCAACTAAATGCTTTATAATTGCTCAGTAAAGTCCACTAATTGCTTTAAAAGCTATAGGTTTTACTCACTTTTTTAAAGTAAAGTAACTAATCGCTTTAAAATCACTTGATTTACTCACTTTATTTCAAGTAAAGTCAACTAATCGCTTTAAAATCACTTGATTTACTCACTTTATTTCAAGTAAAGTCAACTAATCGCTTTAAAATCACTTGATTTACTCACTTTATTTCAAGTAAAGTCAACTAATTGATTTAAAATCAACAGGTTTACTCACTTTATTTCAAGTAAAGTCAACGAATTGATTTAAAATCACTTGATTTACTCACTTTATTTCAAGTTAAGTCAACTAATCGCTTTAAAATCACTTGATTTACTCACTTTATTTCAAGTTAAGTCAACTAATCGCTTTAAAATCACTTGATTTACTCACTTTATTTCAAGTAAAGTCAACGAATTGATTTAAAATCACTTGATTTACTCACTTTATTTCAAGTAAAGTCAACTAATTGATTTAAAATCAACAGGTTTACTCACTTTATTTCAAGTAAAGTCAACTAATCGCTTTAAAATCACTTGATTTACTCACTTTATTTCAAGTAAAGTCAACTAATTGATTTAAAATCAACAGGTTTACACACTTTTTAAGTAAAGTCAACTAATCAATTAAAAATCACTCAATTTACGCACTTTTTTTAAGTAAAGTCAACTAAATGCTTTATAATTGCTCAGTAAAGTCCACTAATTGCTTTAAAAGCTATAGGTTTTACTCACTTTTTTAAAGTAAAGTAACTAATCGCTTTAAAATCACTTGATTTACTCACTTTATTTCAAGTAAAGTAACTAATCGCTTTAAAATCACTTGATTTACTCACTTTATTTCAAGTAAAGTAACTAATCGCTTTAAAATCACTTGATTTACTCACTTTATTTCAAGTAAAGTAACTAATCGCTTTAAAATCACTAGATTTACTCACTTTATTTCAAGTAAAGTCAACTAATTGATTTAAAATCACTCAATTTACGCACTTTTTTTAAGTAAAGTCAACTAAATGCTTTATAATTGCTCTATTGTTTTCAGTGAAAATAACTGCTCACTTATTTTCAGTAAAGTCCACTAATTGCTTTAAAAGCTATAGGTTTTACTCACTTTTTTAAAGTAAAGTAAAGTACTTGCTTTATAATCACTGGGTTTTAAAGTCAACTAATCCCTTTTTGATTGCTATTTAACAGAATCATTTATGCCTGAAACTTTGTTTCACTAGAAAACAAACCACACAACCTTTGAACGACATTTGAAAGCTTTTAAAGGCTGCTATAAGTGTTATTATGAGTGTTTCCCATTGCTTTTCTCCTGCTGTCCGTGAGCCGTCAGAAGCCACTTCTGCATCGACATCCAGCAGCCATGATGAATCTATCTGCCCTCTGCTGCTCTCGTCTGATTAATACCAGCACGATTAATAAAAGCATAATGGATTCTTAACAGTTTTACCACCATATCAATAAAAAAAAAACTCCCTTCCGCTAAATGGAGCATATGCAAAGAGCACTAAATGCCTTATTTATGCATGAATGTCAGGATCATCTGAATTAATTCAGCTTCAGCCTCTTAGGTCTGTGAGCAGCCGTTCATTACTGCTCGAGTCACATTACGCTGTTTTTACTACAGGATCTGTTCAAGAATATTTGCTTGAATGGCCAACTGAAGACATTAGGTTTCAACCAGAACCACATACTTTAAAATATGTAATGTAATATTAAAATATGTACATTAGAGCATTTAATGCATACATGGAAAATACAGCACGCATACTAAAAATACTGTAGTAAAAATTATATTGCTATAGTAACACAACAACTAATTTAATTAATCTGTAGTGGTGATTCTATAGTTGCTATGGTAACACAACAACTACAGTAATTAATATGGTGTGGTGATTCTATAGTTGCTATGGTAACACAACAACTATAGTAATCAATCGGTTGTGGTGATTTTATAGTTGCTATGGTAACACAACAACTATAGTAATCAATCGGTTGTGGTGATTTTGTAGTTGGTATGGTAACACAACAACTATAGTAATTAACGGTTGTTGCTAGATCAGATACGTTTGCGTCCAGAAGTTAACGAGAATTATTTATGTTATTTATGAAATTTCAGATATATTGTATTTTATTAACGTCTACCCCCACCCCAACCCTAAACCCAACCTACACAGAAGCGTAAAAACAGTAGTTGTACCGAGTATTATTTATCTTATTTATTAAATTACCCAATAAATTGTATTTTTTAGCCCCTACCCCCACCCCAACCCTAAACTCAACCATCACAGTACTGTAAAAATATTAATTATTGTTAAACAGTGTCATAAAAAATGCCGCTATATTAATGTGCATATCACACATCCGGCCGGCCGCATATCCGATCTAGACTTTACCGTAATTAACCGGTTGTGGTGATTTTATAGTTGCTATGGTAACACAACAACTATAGTAATGAATCTGTTGTGGTGATTCTACAGTTGCTATGGTAACATAACAACTACAGTAGTTATTCTGTTTTGGTGATTTTATAGTTGCTATGGTAACACAACAACTATCGTAATTAATATGTTGTGGTGATTCTATTGTTGCTATGGTAACACAACAACTAAAGTCATTAATTGGTTGTGGTGATTGTATAGTTGCTATGGAAACACAACAACTACAGTAAATAATCTGTTGTGGTTATTTTATAGTTGCTATGGTAACACAACAACTATCGTAAATAATATGTTGTGGTGATTCTATTGTTGCTATAGTAGGACAACAACTATAGTCATTAATCTGTTTTGGTGATTATATAGTTGTTATGGTAACAACAACTTTAGGAATCAATCTGCTGTGGTGATTATGTAGTTGCTATGGTAACACAACAACTATCGTAATTATTATGTTGTTGTGATTCTATTGTTACTATGGTAACACAACAATAATAGTAACTAATCTGTTGTGGTGATTCTGTAGTTGCTATGGTAACACAACAGCCACAGTAATTATTATGTTGTGGTGATACTATTGTTGCTAGGGTAACACAACAGCTATCGTAATTAATGTTGTGGTGATTCTATTGTTGATATGGTAACACAACAGCTGCAGTAATTTTTATGATGTGGTGATTCTACAGTTGCTATGGTAACACAACAACTATAGTAATAAAACTGTTGTGGTGATTGTATTGTTGCTTAGGTAACACAACGGCTGCAGTAATTAGTATAATGTGGTGATTCTATAGTTGCTATGGTAACACAACAACTGCAGTAATTAATCTGTTGTAATTTTATAGTTGCTATGGCAACACAACAACTACAGTAATTATTATGTTGAGGTGATTCACTTGTTGCTATGGTAACACAACAACTATCGTAAGTAATGTTGTGGTGATTCTATTGTTGCTATGGTAACACAACAGCTGCAGTAATTAGTATAATGAGGTGATTCTATAGTTGCTATGGTAACACAACAACCACAGTAATTAATCTGTTGTAGTGATTTTATAGTTGCTATGGCAACACAACAACTACAGTAATTATTATGTTGTGGTGATTCTATTGTTGCTATGGTAACACAACAACTATTGTAAGTAATGTTGTGGTGATTCTACAGTTGCTATGGTAACACAAAAACTAATAATTAATCTGTTTTGGTGATTGTATTGTTGCTATGGTAACAACGGCTACAGTAATTATTATGTTGTGGTGATTCTATTGTTGCTATGGTAACACAACAACTATAGTAATTAATCTGTTGTGGTGATTCTGTAGTTGTGGCCTCAGTGGTTAGCACTGTTGCCTCACAGCAAGAAGATCACTGGTTTGAGTCCCAGCTGGGTCAGTTGGCATTTCTGTGTGGAGTTTGCATGTTCTCCCCGTGCTGCGTAAAACATATGCTGGAATAGTTGGCGGTTCATTCCACTGTGGCAACCTCTGAAATAGAGACTAAGCTGAAGGAAAGTGAATGAACAATTTGGAAGTGAAAAATACTTAAAGGTGAATATGAAGCACTGCAATTAAGCATGAAAATATGTCTGAAATATTTTGAGTTTGGCATTCACAGCTTAAATTAACCCCTATGTTACATTTCAGGACCTAAAAATACAAACCCTGCCAATTCAAGTCATCAGTCGAAATGCAAGCACTTGTTAATTCAATGCATTATTTTTTTTACAGTTACAGTTAGTGCTATTGGACAAGCTTTTTATTTGAAATATTTTTGGCATCAAGTTTGCTCCTTATATATGAGGAAGTTCGAGTCTTGTCTTGTTTTCAATGGGGTGAAAAATGCTGTTGGTGAGAATCTGACATCTTACTGGCGTTTCACTCTGAATTACCAGCAGGAGGGAAATTGCTTTTTTTTTTCTTCTGATGGGTCTGAGAGAGCATTATCTATTACTCACAACTCATAACTGACCAAATAACTGAGAACTGTGTGATTATAGTCTCTCCATGACACTAATTCAGGATGTTTGGGAAATGCATTCATGTGAGAATATTGATCTTTATGTAATGCAATTAACACAAACAAACATGCATTCATTCATTTTCTTTTCGACTTAGTCCCTTTATTAATCTGGGGGCACCACAGCGGAATGAACCGCCAACATGTCCAGCTTATGTTTTACAAAGCTTATGTTTTTCAGCCGCACCCAACACTGGGAAACACCTATACACTCTCACATTCACACACGCACTCATACACTCATATAGTGCATGTGTTTGGACTTGTGGGGGAAACTGGAGCACCCGGAGGAAACCCACTCCAACACGGGGAGAACATGCAAACTCCACACAGAAACGCCAACTGACCCAGCTGGGACTCGAACCAGTGATCTTCTTGCTGTGAGGCGATCGTGCTACCCACTGCGCCACGGTGACGCCTTGTTCGATCAAAATTTTTGGAATTCAAAAAGTATAATGGAAAGCTTTACAAATGTTTCATTTAGATATTTGTTTTATTTTAATGTTTCTAATCGTTTCAGAGCCTTCAAAGGGAACGCAATAGTAACATTCATATAATGTTTGATAATTGTTCAAATTAAATGTTCACTTAGCATTTTATAACAAGAACAAATGTTCTCTGAGAACACTCAGAAATGATGTTATCATTATAAAGACATCAGCAATGTAAGTACAAAAAGAGAAATAATACTGTTTAACATTTACAAACTTTTTGGGGACTTTTTAATGCTTAGAGAACACACTGTTTTAATAAATGGAGCTTAACAGAATGTTCTGATATCATTTATTTTTTATTTTTGTTGTACTTGGTAAATGCTGATCTATTTGAGTGAAATTAAATAACTTTTTTTTTTTTTATGTGACATTTTCAAAAGGTAAAAAAAAATGTTTTTATTTTTATTTATTTCAGCTTCTTTTCTTTTTAAGTGAAAATAATGAAATAAATAAATATACAAAAAGACTTTCTCCAGAACAAAAAATATATACAGTTGAAGTCAGAATTATTTGCCCCCCTTTTATTTTTTTTTATTTTTTAAATATTTCCCAAATTATGTTTAACAGAGCAAGGAATTTTTCACAGTATTTCCTATATATTTTTTTCTATTAATTTCCTATTAATTTTTTTAAGTCTTATTTGTTTTATTTCGGCTAAAATAAAAGCAGTTTTTCATTTTTTATAAACCATTTTAAGGTCAATATTATTAGCCCCTTTAAGCTATTTTTTTTTCGATACAAAAACAAACCATCATTATACAATAACTTGCCTAATTACCCTAACCTGCCTAGTTACCCTAATTAACCTAGTTAAGCCTTTAAATGTCACTTTAGGTGCTGTATGTAAGTTTTTGATTCTTCTAAAGCATAAAAATACAATAATATGTGTGCAGATATTTAAGAAACATCCCAAGTGAACATACTTGTTTAACTGAAAAACAATGCTGAAGTCAGATATTCTGCTTTGAAAATGGTTTTTCCGCGCCGGAACGCTGTCTGTGTTTAGCCTGCAGAATGCCAGTTTAGCCAATTATAATTCAGCACTCCGGGTTGCCTTGTTGGAAAACAGCGTATTTCATTCATTCATTCAGAAAGGCTCTGAAAGCATGCGCCCGTGACCGAAATGGACAGTATCAGACATCGAAATGAGACAGATTCAGTTCCACATGAGGTTATTACTTAGCAAATGATATAAACATTACGAACGTAAGCATTAGGTGAGCAGGTTACATTGTAATCTCGTGTCCTAACAACACGCAAACAGCAGTTTAGCTGTTTGCACCAGACGAAACATGACAGAAATGTAAATACAGCCATTCAGAAGCACAGAATAAGCACTCACTCACGAAACGGTAAGGTTTAGAATCCATTCAAACTCACATTGTTAGCATTTAGCACTGAATAAAACACACGAGGCTTACCTGAGGTGCACTGTCATAGGTTTCACATGTTGAGCTGTGAGAAAATGAAACCGTTTCTAATATCTCAATTCGAGGTGTTGGTTAGAACTAAAACTCCTTTTAATATGGAACATATTCCCTCTATCGCGTGTCGTTGATTTTATTTAGAACACAGGTTTAAATCACTCGCTCCTGTACTCAATCTGGCATCCCACGCGTGCGTTTATTTTGATCTAGGAGTGCAATACCTAGTTCAACCACTGGGTGTCAAACTTACATACTGCACCTTTAAGCTGTATAGAAGTGTCTTGAAAAATATCTAGTCTAATATTATTTACTGTCATCATGACAAAGAGAAAATAAATCAGTTATTAGACATGAGTTATTAAAACTATTATGATTAGAAATGTGTTGAAGAAATCTGCTCTCTGTTAAACAGAAATTGTGTAAAAAATAAACAGGGGGGCTAATAATTCTGACTTCAACTGTATATAAATAATAAAATGTAATTTGAAAAAGAATAAAATTTTCACAGGACGCCTAATAAATTTGTCTTCAAATAAATATTTCTATAAAATATATATCTAAAACAGTTTTAAAAAGTTATGTTTTGAACTGGGCGGCACGGTGGCTTAGTGGTTAGCATCGGCTGGGTAAGTTGGCATTTCTGTGGGAATTGATTAACTAAATTGGCCTTAGTGTATGGGTGTGTATGGATGTTTCCCAGTACTGGGTTGCAGCTGGAAGGGCATTCACTGTGTAAAGCATATGCGGGAATAGTTGACGGTTCATTCGACTGATATATAAGGGAGTAATACAAAGGAAAATGAATGAATGAATATGTATAATAATATAAAATATTTTGAAAGAGAATAAACATTTGATAGGATGACTATTAATTTTGCCTTCAACTCTATAATTGTCAGACTCCTGTGCTTGTGTCATGTCATCTTCCCCATGTGCTGTGCTCCATTGCCTTCTTTGTATCACGTGATCCCTTTGTTCTGTTTCCCGCCGTTTCTTGATGTTCATGAGTTCCACCTGTGTCTCACCCCTGTTTGTAATCAGTTCCATCATGTCATGTTTATTTATTACCCTGTGTTTAGTTAATCCATTGTCCGGTATTGTTTTGTCAAGATCCTGTGTTTCCTGCGTGTCCATGTTCCAGTGTTTGTAGTAAGTATTTTGTAAATAAATTTGTGTTTAGTTTGAGAATTCCCGAGTCTCTATTGTCAAAGAGCGAACGTGACGATGTTTGTAAAATACTGAAATGAGTTGTTTGTTAAATATTTGCTTAAAATGTATATCTAAAACATTTTTTAAAAGTTATAGAGAACATCTAGAAAACATTATAGGGGAGCGCGGGGTACAAAGTAACGCGGGGTAAAATGTAACACAGAGTTTTAAGGTTTTACTCAGGGTTGACCATGGCATGCTCTCAAGCTTTCCACCACAGTGTCGGCAGACATCTTCCTGCCAAATATTGAAAAAGTTCTGCAAAATTTGCATGAGAAACACAGGAGGAACCAATTTTGCAGCATAAAAGTCTTTTTTATTATAGTCAATATTTTTTTATTTTAAAAAAATCTGTGAAAGTATTAACGTAAAATCTTATATTGTTGTGATCGCCGTCTTCTAGGCTAAAAGATGGAACCATTTTGAAAGATGTAAAAAAAACTCATGCTGCGTCCCAATCCGCATGCTATCTGTTCTAAATAGTATGTGAAAATAGAATTAGTATGTCCCAAATCGTAGTATGTTGAAAAGAGTATGCCTAAAATTCCCGGATGGTTTACTATTTCCGGTCAAAATTTTAGGTGTGGAAGCGTCCATACTCTAACCGCTGATATTGCCCACAGTACATTGCACGTTGGACGTGAATTCGATTAGAACTACAAAACGCAAGTGAAAAGTGTAAACAAACTACAAACACAATGGAGACCAACCGTCAAGCAGAGAGGCTTCAGTAATGACTGTTAGTTAATATCTAGCCCACTGGAGAATAATTAAATGGCGTTGTCTGTGTTATATTTCATCTGCAACAACAATACTGAACGTATATAAAGACGTGTTTGGACATTACCGTCTGAATGCAGAACTATCCAAAGACCTGAGGAGATTTCTCTGCATGAAAGACTCGTGAATGGGAGATTATCCTGCTGCTGCTGCTTCTCCAATAAGGTAGGAAATTAAATACGACAGAAATGTGGATGATTGACAGGGCTCTTAACTAAGTAACACAACGATCTGTGTAACGAGGAAGTAGTATGTCCCAAAGCTTGCATACTTTTCTGTTACACACTCAAAAGTAGATATTTTTCCTTCACAAAAAAAGTATATACTTTTAGGGCGTAGTATAAGTATGCGAATTGGGACGCAGCAACAGTGACTGCTAGCCAGTTTTGAGGAAAGCATGACACAGCAGGGTTAGTTGTAACCGGGTGTTACAATTAAGCCACACACTGTTGGACACCAACTAAACCAACAAAATAATGTTAGAATTGTGAGTGTAATGTTGAGAACCTTTTATATAAAATGTTTTATAATAGAAAATAATTTTTTAATAGACAAAATATATATATATATATGTTATTGCTATTTTTATTTGTAAGCTATGGAGATGTGTTTGTACAACACAGGACACTTTAAAATATAATCAAATGACCCTTGAATATTTACAAAAATAGAGCTTACGGACATATACAGTTGAAGTCAGAATTATGAGCCCCACTGTTTATTTTTTTCCTCAATTTCTGTTTAACAGAGAGCAGATGTTTTCAGCACATTTCTAATCATAATAGTTTTAATAACTCATCTCTAATAACTGATTTATTTTCTCTTTGTCATGATGACAGTAAATAATATTAGACTAGATATTCTTCAAGACACTTTTATACAGCTTAAAGTGACATTTAAAGGCTTAACTAGGTTAATTAGGTTAACTAGGCAGGTTAGGGTAATTAGGCAGGTTATTGTATAATGATGGTTTGTTCTGTAGACTATCTAAAAAAAATTGCTTAAGGGGGCTAATAATATTGACCTTAAATTTTGAAAAAAAAAAATGAAAAACTGCTTTTATTCTAGCCGGAAAAAAAAAAACAAATAAGAAGAACAAATATTATCAGACATACCGTGAAAATTTCCTTGCTCTGTTAAACATCATTTAGGAAATATTTAAAAAAGAAAAAAAATGCAAAGGGGGGCGAATAATTCTGACTTCAACTGTATATTTTATTGCTAATACTACAAATAAATGCCTTGTATAAAAATGGATAATAATCCAAATAAATCCAAATGTGTTTATCCAACAAATAAATAAAAAATGCATGTGCTAAGTAGAATAAAAAATAAATTGAGCTAAGTACTGAGGAAATATAGCAACTACTAAAAGTAAACTGAATTTAAATTAATAGTGTAAAATCTGCACATCTGTTACAACTAACCCTCTGTCTGTTACAGCTTGCCCCACTGGTGGGGTAAATAATAACATTTATACTCCTGGGATTTTTGGCAATACTGCACAGAAACCGATCATACAACCAGTGCTTATTTGTAGGAGAGGCTTGTGTGTTGTTGGTAAAAACACCAAATGGTTTGTCTAACCCCATTACATTGTTCATTATTTGGCCAAAACCAAAAAGTGTTACTTTGTGCCCCGCTCACCCCTAATGCAAACATTTGCATCATGTTACTGTAATTTATGTGTCATTTCAGTTCAGCATTGATGCAGTTTTTCTATGGGAGTTATTTATTTAAAACCTTTAAGAGTAATCCAATTATATAGTGATTGTTTTTTTATATGCAGTTGGAGTCAGAATTATTAGCCCCCTGTATATTTTTCCTTAATTTCTATTTAACAGAAACACATTTTTTTAAGGGTCCGTGTGTTGAATTAAGGTTACATTGCTTCTACATGTCAACTAATTCTCATTGGATTATAAGTAGACTGTTAGTCTAAGTTGACATGTACTTGCTAAGTTTCTTATAGTCAGTAAATGTGTGTTGAAGGAGTAGCATCAGTCTACTAATACTCAAATGGACCATCAAAATAAAGTGTTACCCACATTTCTAAACATAATAGTTTTAATAACTCATTTCTAATAACTGATTTATTTTCTCTGTGCCATGATGACAGCACATAACATTTGACTAGATATTTCTCAAGATGATAGCATTCAGCTTAAAGTGACATTTAAAGGCTTAACTATTGTGAAGTTGTTCGTTTAATATGCAATGTATTCTGTTTTTGAATGTTTCTGTTAAGGACTTTTATTTTGGTGTTGTGTCCTCTGAGGAGGAGGGTAATGTGTGTGTGAAAAAAGAGCAGGTAGAGTGTGACAGGCTAGGAGACTCGTGTCGATCTCCTCCCCAGTTCATAGAGTTTTGCTCAATAAAATAGTTAGTCTTCTGTATTTTCAAGTCCATCATCTTTATTTACATTCACCCACTGGCAGCCAAAACTACCCTAATTAACCTAGTGTAAGGCGTGGAAAGTTAGGGTAATTAGGCAAGTCATTGTATAACAGTGGTTTATTCTGGAGACAATCCAATACTAATATAGCTTAAGGGGGCTAATAATATTGACCTTAACATGGGTTAAAAACTATTAAAAACTGCTTTTATTCTAGCCCAAATAAAACAAATGAGACATTTTGACCTCTCAGAGAACATAGTGTTTATATAACAGCAACACATTTTTGTTTAGCCTGGTAAACACTGAATGAACGTGTGTGAATGCAATTGTTCACCCTTTATATATCATATATATATATATATAGCAAAAAAGTGACACAAAAAGTCCACCTTTTTAAGGGCACTCAATCCAGGCCACTGTTACGCTTGATTTAGCCAGCAGTTATGAGGGATTAGAGTGGAAATAACTCTGTAAGAGTGTAAGAATAAAGGGACTTGGCCGAGAGGAAATGATGTCACGCTGTGTCACCTCTGGTTGTGAATGCGAGCAGCGGGTGACATTAGTCTTGGAGACTCGGTACATGTACTTTTCCCTGCTCTCTCGGGGGCCATTTCTCTTTTGGGTCGGATGGGAATAGGTCATCAAAGTGGGTTTATAAAAACAGCAAAAAAGGAATGATATTACAGAGCTGAACCTCTGGGTGAGAGCGAAGTAAGTCTATATGTGAGCTATTGTTGACTGAGACCTCTGACATGCTGATATTACATCTGAGCGTTGTATTATTTCAGGGTCTTAAAGCTCAAATCATCTGAGAAAGATCTGTGTTGCTTTTTTAAGAGGTGCAGTTTGTTGTGTGAGTGCTGGGACCTGTAGTATGACCGTGGTTTACCAAACTTGGGAGTACAGGATTAGTTTTAGGATTGACAAAACCTAACCAGAACATAACCTGAAGATAAACAGAACACAACCTGAAGATACGCAGTATATAACCAGAACACAAGCTGAAGATAACCAGAACATAACTTGAAGACAATCAGGACACAACATGAAGATAACCAGAGCATAACATTAAGATAACCAGAACATAACCTGAAGATAGCTAGAAGATAACCTAAAGATAACTAGAACATAACCTAAATATAACTTGAAGATAACTAGAACATAACTTGAAGATAACCAGAACATAACCTGAACATAACTTGAAGATAACCAGAACGTAACCTGAACATAACCAGAACATAACCTGGCCGAAGCCATGCAGGGTAAGATATAATGGCAGAATACAGATGATAACCAGAATATTACCAAAATACAACCTGAAGATAACCAGAACACAACCTGAAGAAAACCAGAACATAACCTGAAGATACCCAGACAGCTGACATGCTGATTTTACATCTGTGCGTTGTATTTCTTCAGGGTTTTAAAGCTCAAATAATGTCTGAGATATCAGAGGAAGATCTATGTTGCTTTTTAAAGTGATGCTATTTGCTGTGTGAGATCTGGGACCTGCACTATGATGGTGGTTTAACAAACTCAGGATTACAGGATTAGTTTGAGCGTTGACAAATCCAAACTAGAAGATAACTAGAACACAACATGAAGATAATATGGACATAACCTGAAGGTAACCAGAACACAACATAAAGATAAACAGAACATAACCTGAAGATAACCAGAACACAACATGAACAGGAATATAACAGAACATAACCTGAAGATAACCAGAACACAACCTGAAGATAAACAGAACACAACCTGAAGATAACCGGAATATAACAGAACATAACCTGAAGATAACCAGAACACAACCTAAAGATAAACAGAACATAACCTGAACATAACCTGAAGATAACCAGAATATAACAGAACATAACTTGAAGATAACCTGAATTTAACCTGAAGATAACCAGAACATTACCTGACGATTACTTGAAGATAACCAGAAAACAACCTGAAGATAAACAGAACACAACCTGAAGATAACCAGAATATAGCAGAACATAACCTAAAGATAACCAGAATGTAACCTAAAGATAATCAGAATACAACCTGAAGATAACCATAAAATAACCTGAAGATAACTAAAACATAAGCTGAAGATAACCAGAACATAACCTGAAGATGAACCGAACACAACCTAAAGATAACCAGAATATAGCCGGAACTTGATCAGGTTTTGACACCTGATCAAGACGAACCCACCTTCTTGAGTTGAAAACTCACAGTTTTATCAAACTTAACCTGAACTTACCTGTGTAAAAAACAAACAAGCTTTGTGCAATAGGTTTGGTCCAGTTTTGGTTTGCGATGTCTAACCCAGAATTAAACCACGCATGTACCATCAGTTACCATGGCACCTGACTCGCACTAATGGTCTTCTTGGGCTGAAAACTCAATTTGATCAAGCTTAACCTGTGTAAAAAAAAACAATCTGGCTTTGTGCAACAGGTTTCTTTTGGTTCGGTTTTGGTTAATGATCTCTAACCCAGATTTAATGTTGTGTACCATCAGTTACCATGGCGATGATACCTGATCTAAACCAACCCACCTTCTTGAGGCAAAAACTCGTAGTTTGATTAAACTTAACCAGAACTTACCCGTGTAAAAAACAAGCAAGCTTCGTGCAAGACTTCTGATTGGTTCAGTTTTGGTTTGCGATGTCAAACCCAGGATTGAACCACTTATGTGCCGTCAGTTACCATGGTGATGATACCTGATTAAAACCAACCCGCTTTCTTGAGCCAAAACCTCAGAGTTTGAGCAAACTTACCCTGAATTTACCTGTGTAAGAAACAAACCAGCTTTGTGCAACAGACCTCTGTTCTATTGTGGCCAAACAAAAGCAAAGTGTGAGCGTATAGTTGCGTGCGCAGACAGAATCATCAGAAAACGCTGTGTACTGGGAATACCATGTCTGGGATTACACATGCAGGCCACCCATGATGTTAACCACCACCCCAGTAAATGGGTTTTCTGAGCTGTCAGTCAGCGAGATTAAAGGCGGAATGATCTTACTCCTGCTGTAAACTGCATTACCTCTGTCGGTAAACATTACACTAGCACATAATATTTACAGAGGCTTTCACACAGTAAATGTGAATCAAGTGAGTAGAAAAAACTAAACGTGCGTCTTTAAATGACATTATGTTGTCTGTTTATCTTTGCTTTATAAATTGCATTCTACCCCCAAAAAAGCCAAACAAAGAGAGCGGAGTTTATCTTAGTGTCCATTTAGCAGATTCCTCACCAGGATCGACTTGAAGTGCATGAAGCGCTCCTTGAAGAAATCCGAGGTTAAGTGTCTTGCTTCAGGGCACAATTGTGATCCGGCAGGTCTGGAATTTGGGCAGCGCTCCAGTTTCCAGGTCACTTTGAACCCGCAGTCCTGAAATCAGCAGCCCGGATCCTTAACCATTAAGCCATGACATCATGCATGCATCACGAACACACAGAGGCGGCATGCAAAAATACCTGCAGATAGAAAAGATTGATGAGACTCTTATCGTGAGGATTTTTCCAGCTCTCTTCAGTTATCATGCTTTGTGGTTTTCTTCTTGTCATAATTATTGATCATGCCTTCTGACAACAGAGCATGTTTTGGGGCAATTAGCAGGGCTAAACGAATAGCAGGAGGCCGGTGATAAGGAAAGCAAATGCATTTTAGGGTTTTGTTGATTAGATTCTGGAGAGGTTGGTTTTGCTCTTGTTGACTTACTGTCATGAATCAGAACCCAGAGTGAATCATTAACTAAAATAAAGTCATTAGCGACGCTGCCTTTGTGGAGTTTATGAATCTGAAGACAGATACACCTTAGTGATCATTTTTGCTTATAGGAATGCACTGTTAGAAATAATAAATTGGCATTGATGGACTTTTGGAAATGAAGGTTATTGTTTATTAAAATGTTCCTCACGCTATAAAAATAATTATTTAATTAATTTTCATTCACTAAAATGCTTCTATGGCACCAATGCTAATATATAAAGTATATTATTTGTTTTATTATTTAATTTTTCTCCCTCAATTTCTGATTAACAAAGAAGAACATTTCTAAACTTAATAGTTGTATTAACTTATTTCTAATAACTGATTTATTTTCTCTTTGTCATGATGACAGCACACAATATCAGACTAGATATTCTTCAAGACACTAGTATACAGGTTAAAGTGACATTTAAAGGCTTAAGTAGGGTAATTAGGGTAAAGTTAGGGTAATTAGGCAAGTCATTGTATAGCAGTGGTTTGTTCTGGAGACAATCCAAAACTGATATTGCTTAAGGGGGCTAATAATATTGACTTTAAATGGCTTTAAAATGATTAAAAACTGCTTTTATTCTAGCCGAAATAAAACAAATAAGACTTTCTCTAGAAGAAAAAATATTACAGGAAATACTGTGAAAAATTCGTTGCTCTCTAAAACGTATAGGGGAAAATAATGTTCCAGCATTGATATTAATCTGAGCTGTAAATATATTTAAACCTTGATCTGTTGTAATTTAAATAGATACATAAATTTGATTCTCTGAAACATGTATTACACAAACTTACCTCCGATTGTCAATGTATAATTCGCACCCTGATTACATAGAAGGTGTTGTGCTCATACAGTAACGGTGGGCTACTTCATTATAATTAATACACTGTAAAATGTAATAAGTTTGCCTTAATTTCTCAGGAAAGTAGTGTATGAATTTTGTCATTCATTCATTTTCTTTCCGGCTTAGTCCATTTATCAATCTGGGGTCGCCACAGCGGAATGAATCGCCAACTTATCCAGCATATGTTTTTACACAGCTGATGTCCTTCCAGCCACAACCCATCAGTGGGAAACATCCATACACACTCATTCACACACACTCATACACTACAGTCAATTGTAGCATACCCAATTCACCTGTACCACCAGGGCTTTACATTAACACCCGCCAACCCGCCAAATGCGGGTGAATTTCGGTTGTGGCGGGTTAGACAGCCACTCCCACTAGCCACTTTGGCTGGCTGAAACTCATATTTTAATTGCCAGTGCTGGCTTGTCGTCACTACAGATTACACTGTTAGTTTCTGACCGTTTGTCTATATGCGGACAAATGTGATCTTAGAATCCAGAAGCAGCACGACTGACAAAAACAGCTTTTCGCGCGAGCAAAAGAAAACAGGTGAATAACGGATGAGAGGATCACGTGCACGGTGAGACAGGCTTTCCTCACTCACTGATGAGGGCTTTAGTGTCGTGCGCACAGGTGATTTGATGTGCACGAGTGTTTAAAAGCTGTGCCGTTTCCTCACTCAAGCAACCGTGCCTGGAGATGAAACTAGTGCGATGCTCGTGCACACACAGTCCTTCAAGGGCTGGAGATTCTTTGTAAGCAGCAGCAGTTGTTGCTGCTTTCGCTTTAACCATTCTTTAAACAGATTATTAATTGGCCTAACATTAACCGCATGTGCAGCATCATTCTTTCATTATCGCGCATGGGATGTTTTGTACCCGCTTTCTTTTGCTTGCTGTTATTTTTAATATAGTTTAATAATCATCCTTTGCAATAATATTGCTTTAATATGTTGCTGTATGCATAGTTAACTGGTGATCTGGGAGCCAGAACAGACCACTGTGCAGAGTTTTAGATGCGTGAGAATATATATATTTTAAATGTCAGCTGTTTTGTTGAATAAAAGTGTATGTATACAGCAGTATTTTGCTTGTTTCGACACATTATTTAAAATTTGCAGCAAGGAAATAATTAGTTTGAGAGTGTGAAAACTGTTTTTATCAAGTTTGATTATAAAAATAGAATTAATTATTGTTTAACCATTAGAAGCTGCTTATACTTACACGCTGCTGACACACAACTGGGTTTAAACCCCTTATAAAAGTGATTTTTTTTTTTGCACAATAGGTCGCCTTTAATGTAATGCTGTACAAAAATAAAAAGCACATTTGATGACACAGCCAATCACTGTCCATCTGGTGAAGGTAAACCTTTTTTCCTCATTCCGGCTCCTGATTGGCTGGAGCTCCGATGGTTTGCTCGGGGACGCGCGCGCCTCTTCAACTCTCCATCAGAAGGCGAGGAGCTCGCGCTGGAGCAACTTCCCCGACACACACACATGCACACACACACAATCACTTACACACGGAGACCCTGAGCATGAGCTCACCTCAGGAGAGCTGATTTACCTGAGATTTACCTGATTTAACTGAGACTGACGGAGAAACTGAGGATATTTAACCCAGTCTGTGCTGTTTTGACGGGCGTTGTCTGTCAGAAGAGGAAAATATATATAAAAAGCTTCCGGCAATATTTCACTCCGTCTCTCTTCAACAACAGCGGTTTATTTGGCTGTTTCCTACTACAGACATCATCTCCAGAAGCTCTTCTGGTTATTTCACCCGGATTTCTGCGTGATTTGTATATGATGTGGTGGAGAAGTGGAGAGACTGCGAGCGGATCGGGATTGTTAGCGCGGATGATGATGGTTTCTGTGCGGGTTTTTACTCTTTTATCGCTCATCATAAGCTCCGCTGCGGCTCAAGGTAAGACTCTATCTGTCTTTATTATCGCTTACAGGTCTAATATCGATCAGTATTGCATGGGCTGAAGTTTGCTGAAGGAGCGGAATAAACTTTACGCAAATGTCGGCTTAGGAAAATCCGAGAATTGTGCGTGAAAACAAAAACTTGTCAAGGAGATATTGGTTTATAAAGACGCGCACATGTATTATTATTTTTTTGCTTGTACTCATTCATTTGTGTGAAGAGTAGGCTGTTCATCCCGTCAATTCATTATATGCTACTTTGTATTGAGATG
>LR812528.1:1302500-1365000 GCA_903798195.1 Danio kyathit
TATCCTGCTGGAAGTAGCCATCAGAAGATGGAGACACTGTGGTCATAAAGAGATGGACATGGTCAGCAATAGGTAGGCTCAATACTCAATACTCAGGTAGGCTGTGGCGTTGACACCATGATCAATTGGTACTAATGAACCCAAAGTGTGCCAAGAAAATCTCCCCCACACCATTACACCACCACCACCAGCCTGAACCGCTGATACAAGGCAGGATGATCCATGCTTTCATGTTGTTGATGCCAAATTCTGAGCCGACCATCCGAATGTGGCAGCAGAAATGGAGACTCATCAGACCAGGCAACGTTTCTTCAATCTTCTATTGTCCAGTTTTGGTGAGCCTGTGTGAATTGTAGCCTCAGTTTCCTGTTCTTAGCTGACAGGAGCGGCACCCGGTGTGGTCTTCTGCTGCTGTAGCCCATCCGCCTCAAGGTTGGACGTGTTGTGTGTTCAGAGATGCTCTTCTGCAGACCTCGGTTGTATCGAGTGCTTATTTGAGTTACTGTTGTCTTTCTATCAGCTGGAACCAGTCTGGCCATTCTCCTCTGACCTCTGGCATCAACAAGGCATTTGCGCCCACAGAACTGCCGCTCACTGGATATTTCCTCTTTGTCGGACCATTCTCTGTAAACCCTAGAGATGGTTGTGTGTGAAAATCCCAGTAGATCAGCAAAGATAAAAGAAATCAGTTATTAAAATGGAGTTATTAAAACTATTATGTTTAGAAATGTGTTAAAAACTCTTCTCTCTGCTAAACAGAAATTGGGGGGAGGGAAATCTAAAGCGTCTGCATCCTCCAGGCTCACTCTGCACTTCCCAAAAAAACCCCATCAGGAATCAGATTCTAAGAAACCCTATCCAGTCTAGCAAAACCTCCCAGGACAATTGTGCATAGTTAATGAGAAACAAGGAAAGGATGAGGAAAAAGTATCCCGCTCCGGTGTCTGAAGGGCATCGCAGGATGACATAAGCCCGATTGCAGAGGCCCTCAGAGGCCAATGCCATTGACTGCACCGGGAACACGACCCAAAAGTCTCCGCGTGTCCATTAAGAAGTCGATATTTAGGGAGAACATTGTTTGCCACTAATTAATGACCCATAGGTTTTTGGATACTAATGAGCTCCACGTTTCCGGTTCACATGGGGATCTTAAAGAACTGCCCACTCCACTTATTTAAAGGGACAGTGCACCTCCCAAAAATGAAAATGACGTCATTGTTTTATTGTTTCTCTCA
The DNA here is from genome assembly GCA_903798195.1 of Danio kyathit. Taxonomy (NCBI): domain Eukaryota; kingdom Metazoa; phylum Chordata; class Actinopteri; order Cypriniformes; family Danionidae; genus Danio; species Danio kyathit. The sequence goes on from LR812528.1 coordinate 1,303,736, forward strand.
TCTAGTTTTAATTCTTTATGTGTTGAACTTAAATTAAGATATTTTGAAAAATTATGATTGTTGGCAACCATTGACCTCCATAGTAGAAAAAAACAAACAAAAAAAAAAGAAATGTATGTCGTTGTTTAACTGTTTCTCTCATGTGGTTGCAATCCTTTATGACTAAAAGAAGATATTTTGAAGAATTTTGATTGGTGGCAACCATTGCTTTTTTATAATAGGAAAAACAACCACTAAAATAATTACTATGGAAGTCAATTAGTGCCAGCAACAAAAAAATAAAGAAAATAAAAAGAAAATTATGTCATTGTTTAATTGTTTTCCTCATGTGGTTTTAATCCTTTATGAGTTTATTATTTATTTTTTGTTTTGAACCTAAAAGAAGATATTTTAAAGAATCCTCATTGCTGGCAGCCATTGACTTCCTTAGTAGGAAAAACAACAAAAAATTAATTTCTATGGAAGCCAATTAGTGCCAGCACCAAAAAAATTTAAAAAATGTTAATGTTGTTTTCCTCATGTGATTTTAATCCTTTATGAGTTTCTTTGTGTGTTGAACTTAAATTAGGATATTTCCAAAAATTATAATTGTTGGCAGCCATTGACTTCCATAGTAGGAAAAAATATCTATGGAAGTCAATTGGTGCCAGCACCAAAAAATAAAATGAAAATGATGCCGTTGTTTAACTGTTTCTTTCACGTGGTTGCAATCCTTTATGAGTAAAAGAAGTCATTTTGAAAAATATTGATGGTTGGCAACCATTGACTTCCATAGTAGAAAAAACAACAACAAAAATTACCATGGAAGTCAATTAGTGCCAGCACCAAAAAAAAAAAAAGAAAAAGAAAAGAAAAAGAAATATATGTCCATTGTTTATTTTCCGCATGTGGTTTTAATACTTTATGAGTTTCTTTTTTTGTGTGTTGAACATAAAATAAGATATTTTGAAGAATCCTCTTTGTTGGTAGTCATTGACTTCCATAGTATTTTTTTCCTACTATGGAAATCAATTAGTGCCAGCACAAAAAAAAAAAATATATATATATATATATTTATATAAAGATTTATATATATATATATATATATATATATATATATATATATATATATATATATATATATATATATATATATATATATATATATATATTTTTTTTTTTTTATGTATATATATACATATATTTAGATTTAATCTTTATGTTGGACCTGTAATTAATACTTAGTATTTTAGTAGTATATGTTTTATATGTATTTCTACATATTTATTTAAACATTTGCCCTGAAGTTCTACATAAAGTGAGAAATATAATAACATATCAATTATAAAATACATATATATGACTACATATCTGAGTGTATACTTTAAAATGTAAAAAAATAGACAGTCCTTTCAATGTCCTTTCAACAGAAGGAAGAAACTCAAACAGGTTTTAAACAAGTGAGTAAATGATTCATTTTTGGGTGAGCTGTCTCTTTAAGCAGCTGTTATGCATGGAGAAAAACTCCCTCACTCTCTTTTTTTCTCTCCTTATCCACCTATTTTATTTTATTTTTTTTACAGCTGATACACTTGCTTTAATTAAGTGTGTGTGTGAATTCCCCCTCGTCCCTCTCGGAGAGAAATGCAGAGTGCCTGAATCACTTCAAGTACAGTAAAATCACCACAAGAGCTGGCTTATGAATAAGAGGAAGTCAAGAGGGATATAAAAAAAAAAAAAAACATGCCATTCGACCCCAAGAACCCTTGACAATACTCAGACAGGAGACGATCTTGTCATCTGCTGTTTCAGGCCATGTGGAATTTTTTTTTTTTTTGGGGGGGGGGGGGGGGTTGCAAAAGTAGACCGGCTGTCTGTTTGAATATGCAGATCCATTGTTGATGAAAGCCTGAAGATCCCAAATGTGCATAATCCATTCTTGTACATTTTTGTTTTCATGTAGGCTGCACGCTTTTTATGGTGCATGCAGGGCTTTCCATATGCAATGCTCAGGTTTTTTTTAAAGCATACAAAGCTGCCTTGTTTGTTCTCTCTCATACACATAATTACCGTGTTTAAAAAGCTGAGCGCGTCAAACTGAGTTCACTTTTTCCACGTCCTCTGCTTCTTATGTGTCCTCTGAGCTTTGTTTATGGATTGACGGCCCTCATGGGGTTTTTTTTAAGCAAATATTTTCAATGTTCAGATAGAGATATATTGGTGTGAAAATGTAGTGTAAGTGAGAATGTTATTGCAATTATCGTTCCCACACTGTAAAATATATCGATTAAATAACAGTTTTTCTATTTTGCGATTCATTTTTTCCATTTATTTGCGGTGGTGAATTGCATTATGGGATGTTGATCTGTGCTCTGTCCACTTTTAATGATGAAAATTCAACTCTACAGTTTAACAAAGTGACTTTTACTGACATGTTAGTAGTTTGAAATAATATAGGAGATAATATCTAGAGAAATGAGTCTGTAAAATAACAGAAAATGTACTGCAAGGTGTTTGTAAAGTAAAATACAACACCAACTCAGACAATATAGTAGAGCTGCACGATTAATCGAAAAAAGATCGCGGTCTCGATTCGACCCCCTAGACGATCTTAATCCAGCATTTCTACGATTCTGCCAATCAAATTTTCAAGTTCTGGAGAGAAGCAAAGGCAGTCGCACAAGTCTTCACACTGTTTTACATACGTTGCTCATTGCAACGTGGACACCTCTAAATGGTGTTGAAAGAGTCACGTACTGTATTAATAAGGCATAATTCACCCAAAAATGTCATTTCTGTCTTCATGTAATGATTTATTCGCGGCCGCGAAATCACACGTGACGTGAGCTGCTGACCGTGAGCTGTTGGTGAGAGGGCGGGCGCGCGCCTGTGAATGAAGTCTACTTTAGTGAACAGAATAGGCTGTGAATAACAGGTAATAAAGTTGCAAATAACATCCAGTTTGTGGCACAGAGTGATCGTTTGGGAGCTGCGCGGGAAGTATGAACCGCACTTGGCAAAGAAAATAAAACCGAAAGCACGCACATTTAAACAATCATATCGCATTTTAGAGTAATGATTAGGACAAGCGTTTAATGTTTTTCTGTCATAGCGAACCTGAAGTGTTGTGCATGAGAATAAATGTTTACCAGTGTCAGTATAACTACTGTAGCCCATATATTGTTGAATATAATGCAAGATAGAATCTGATTATGACAGATGTCTGATTTTACCAGTAGAAAAATGTTCTAATAATGTTTAATAATGTTGTCAATGACATATGACAAGCATGTGTCTCAAACATAATAATTCAACTTCAGAATTATGAATAGATGTATTCTGATGTCGTCACTTTACTGTGCATTAATGACCAGGACATATTTAAAGTCTATTCAAGTCCTCTATTCAGGTCTATTCAAAATTTTGCATTTTAACCAACAGTAGACCCACACATAATAGTATTATTATTGTTTTATCATATGTTTGAGAAATAACAATAATAATAGGCTACTCATATTAACCTTTGTTTTACATGTACAGAATCGTGAGAAAATCGTAATCTTTATTTTAAGCAAAAGAATCGCGATTCTCATTTTAGCCAGAATCGTGCAGCTCTACTATATTGCACTGCACACTATTGAACATGTCAATAAAAGTCACTTTTTCTTACTTTTCAATGTTAAAAGATGTTGAAAGAAAGATCAAGATCCCATAATGCAATTCAAAAGCAGAAATAAACAGGGAAAAATAACAACATGAATCACAAAATACAGAAAACTCATCATTTATGAATATGATTTACACTCATTCATTCATTTTCTTTTCAGCTTAGTCCCTTTATTAATCTGGGGTTGCCACAGCGGAATGAACCGCCAACTTATCCAGCATATGTTTTGCGCAGCGGCAACTTATCCAGCATATGTTTTACTTCCAGCTGCAACCCATCACTGGAAAACATCCATACAAACTCATTTACACACATACGCTATGGTCAATTTAGATAACCCAATTCCCCTATAACGCATGTCTGTTGGGGAACATGCAAACTCCCCACAGAAACGCCAACTGACCCACCTGAGGTCCGAACCAGCGACCTTCTTGCTTTGAGGCGATCGTGCTACCCACTGCGCCACCGTGCAGCCTACGAATATGATTTATATTTTTATTTAATTCTAATACAGAACTGACAAGATTTAGTTGTGAAGTACGTTGTTGTAGCATGTGGAATGTTATACTTGTATTTTTGTTGTACACACACTATATATGCAGTGTTTGGGCAATATGCTGAGTTTGTGAATGTTTTGTGTGGTCAAACTGCAAATTAGGACAACGAAATCTCACCAGAATACAACATGATTCGAAGTTACTTCACTTAGATAACTAATACATCACATTACAGACAATTTATAATAACTAAACATGACTTTATATTTAAATATATGAGCTTTCAGAGTCGTTTCACAAACAAAAAAACGTTCCATGACCATGGAGCAAATAGATATACACTCACTTTATTATGTAAAACTGCTCTAATCAGCCAATCAGATGGCAGCAACTCAATGCATTTAGGCATGTAGATATGGTCAAGACGATCTGCTGCAGGTCAAAGCGAGCATCAGAATGGGGAAGAAAGGGGATTTAAGTGACTTTGAACGTGGCATGGTTGTATTAAAATAGTATTTCAGAAACTGCTGATCTACTGGGATTTTCACGCACAACCATCTCTAGGGTTTACAGAGAATGGTCCGATAAAGAGGAAATATCCAGTGAGCGGCAGTTCTGTGGGCGCAAATGCCTTGTTGATGCCAGAGGTCAGAGGAGAATGGCCAGACTGGTTCCAGCTGATAGAAATGCAACAGTAACTCAAATAAGCACTCATTACAACCGATGAGAAGAGCATCTCTGAACACACAACACGTCCAACCTTGAGGCGGATGGGCTACAGCAGCAGAAGACCACACCGGGTGGCACTCCTGTCAGCTAAGAACAGGAAACTGAGGCTACAATTCACACAGGCTCACCAAAACTGGACAATAGAAGATTGGAGAAACGTTGCCTGGTCTGATGAGTCTCCATTTCTGCTGCCACATTCGGATGGTCGGGTCAGAATTTGGCGTCAGCATCATGAAAGCATGGATCCATCCTGCCTTGTATCAACGGATCAGGCTGGTAGTGGTGGTGTAATGGTGTGGGGGAGATTATCTTGGCACACTTTGGGCTCATTAGTACCAATTGAGCATCGTGTCAACACCACAGCCTACCTGAGTATTGTTGCTGACCATGTCCATCCCTTTATGACCACAGTGTCTCCATCTTCTGATGGCTACTTCCAGCAGGATAACGCACCATGTCATAAGGCATAAAGCATCTCAGACTGGTTTCTTGAACATGACAATGAGTTCACTGTACTCAAATGGCCTCCACAGTGACCAGTGCTCAACCTAATAGAGCATCTTTGGGATGTGGTGGAACGGGAGATTGGCATCATGGATGTGCAGCCGACAAATCTGCAGCAACTGTGTGATGCTATCATGTCAATATGGAGCAAAATCTCTGAGGAATATTTCCAGCACCTTGTTGAATCTCTGCCATGAAGGATTAAAGCAGTTCTGAATGCAAAACGCTTAGGTACTAACTAGATCTAGCGATCTCAATATGCAATCTCAAACTCAAAAAAAAAAAAAAAAGACAAAACAGTGATTAAACTTTCTCACCACACTGGAAAAGGAAAGGATCGGTTATATGTCAATTTACTGATTATTTGAGCAGAACAGCATTTGTTTTTCACCCAAAATGATTTTATTTTCAGCATCTCAAAACTCTAATGTCAGAGGGCTGCTGTTTATGCTAATGAGGGAGAGATGATCACTAGTGGGCGGGGCTTTCCCCCTCTGATGACACGTACAAAGTGAGAATGTCAATCAAAGTGTTTCTGCAGACTGTTTTGATCAAATCTGATTATATAAAACACAGTTAATTCATGTTTACCATTAGAAGATGGTTATATTCACACACTTTTGTCACAAAACTGTGTTTAAACCTCTTATAAAAGTGATCTCTGCATAACAGCCCCTCTTTAAAGGGGACAGAACTAACTGTAACCACCGAACTCTCTGGTCTCGCGGGCTTTACTATGGTTTCTTTTCCACATGCGTTTAGAAACACAAAGGCAGCATTGTGCGACTGTACCGTGACCTACTGCCACCGTGTATCGTAATTCCCTCAGGATGGCATGATGTAGTGCGTTTGAAGGCCATTTTTTTTAGGCTGGAGGAGAAAATGAGACTTAATGCACACACGTGGTCGTGAAGGTAAAGGTCGAGCCAAAATGGTGAGTCATCAGAAACTCTCATATAGTGTGTGTTGAAAACTTTGAGCAATATATTTATGGTGCTGTTAGTTGATACTGAACAAACAGTAAGAAGGACAGTAGAGTATGTGTTAGTTTTTTTTTTTGTTAATGTCAGTTAATAAGGACATAAAATATTCTTGTTTTAATTATATATATATATATATATATATATACACACTGTTGAAATCAGAATTATTAGCCCACCTGAATTATTAGCTCCTATTTATTTTTGCCCCAATTTCTGTTTAACAGAAAGCAGATTTAATCATAATAGTTTTAATAACTCATTTCTAATAACTGATTTATTTTCTCTTTGTCATGATGACAGTAAATAATATTTAACTAGATATTCTTCAAGATACTTCTATACAGCTTAAAGTGACATTTAAAGGCTTAATTAGGTTAACTAGGCAGGTTAGGGTAATTAGGCAAGTTATTGTATAATGATGGTTTGTTCTGTAGACTATTGAAAAATATATCGCTTAAAGGGGCTAATAATATTGACCTTAAAATAGTTCTTAAAAAATTAAAAACTGCTTTTATTCTAGCCAAAATAAAACAAATAAGACTTTCTCCAGAAGAAAAAATATTATCAGACATACTGTGAAAATTTCTTTGCTCTGGTAAACATCATTTGGAAAGTATTTAAAAAATAAAAAAAATCAAAGGGTGGCGAATAATTCTGACTTCAACTGTATATATAAACACACTGATGCAGGCATATATTTGAGAAAATTTTTATATTTAGGTTTAAAATCATACTTGTCTATTATACAAATTATATATACATTTAATTTCATATCTATGCATTTGTTTACATCAAATATGCATATTAAATATATATAAAACACATGTATATTATGTCAAAGCAAACTTTTATTTTGGATGTGATTAATTAAGATTAATCCAGCAGTAAAATATACAAATGCTAATGACAACTAAGGCATATTTAAATAATATTATTAATAATAATAATAATGATAATAGGGTGTCACGGTGGCGCAGTGGATAGCACGATTGCCTAACAGCAAGAAGGTCGCTGGTTCGAGCATAAGCTGGGTCATTTCTGTGTGGAGTTTGCATGTTCTCCCCGTGTTGGCGTGGGTTTCCTCCGGGTGCTCCGGTTTCCCCCACAAGTCCAAAAACATGCGCTATAGGGGAATTGGGTAGGTAAATTGTCCGTAGTGTATGAGTGTGAATGAGTATGTATGGATGTTTCCCAGTACTGGGTTGCAGCTGGAAGGGCATCCGCTGCATAAAACATATGCTGGATAAGTTGGCGGTTCATTCCGCTGTGGCGACCCCAGATTAATAAAGGGACTAAGCCGAAAAGAGAATGAATGAATGAATGAATGAATGAATGAATGAATTAATTAATTAATTAATTAATTAATAATAATAATAATAATAATAATAATAATAATAATACTTTAGGCCACAGTTCATACTATAAACTACTGGCCTGTGATTATTATTATGATTATTATTATTATTATTATTATTATTATTATTTTTAAGACATTAACTGTTTATTAGCACTTATAAAACTAAGATCTTATTCTGCATCCCAAACCCTACCCAACACCTAAACCCAACTGCTTTCTTACTAACTATTAATACACAGCTAATTAGTAGTTTATTAATGTTAATTAATGGTTTGTTATTACAGTGAATTGTGACCTAAAGTGTTACCGAAAGTTTTTTTTTTTTTACATTTTAAATAAATTGGTGCGTCCTAGTTTTAAGGTAAGTGGTTGCAAACAATTCATATGAGTTGAATGTGACCAAACAAATGAAGCTGAACATCACTACATTTCATTTGTTTGTTTACATTAAGGTGATTGTTTACACTTACCTTAAGAAAATGTAGTAAATCCAATGAATCATTTTTTTTGTATAGTGCGATCACATTCATGACGGGGCGTCATCCACTCCCAAATCCCAGAAACTGAAACTTCCCAGAAAGCGAACCCTCTTGACTGGTAATAATAATAACTCTCATCACTCTCTCCATTTCCGTATCACAATTACCCTCTCCATGAGGAGCAGGGGCTGTAAATTACATTTCTCTGATCCTCGGCTATAATTGGACACTGAGGATTCTCCGAGCCCTTCTGTAAGTGCAAAACAAAGAGGCTTTGAGCGTTGGATTTCACAAACGCCACTCACGCTGCATTATAGTCGAAGCGTAGCATTCACACGCAATGACCACGCACACTCTGGAAAACATACAGTAATTAACAGGTTCAGGATTCAACATCAAAAGTTGTTGGAGGAAAGATGAAAGTGCCATGATGCAATTCAAAACATAAATAATAAAAACACGAATCACGAAATGCGTAAAACTTTAAATTTACGGATCATTTTTACGGTGGAGGTTTTTCCTCTCACTGCATTACAGCAGAGGCGTAGCATTCACACACAATGAGCATGCACACTCTGAAAAATCTACATTAATTTACAACCTTTACATTTTGTGATGAGCTTTTTTCTAGTTTATTTACAGTGCATTGTGGGATGTTGATCTCTGCTCTTGATGTTGATGTTGAAAATTCAACTAACAATATGACTTTTATTGACATTTTTAGTTGTTTGAAATTAGGGTTGAGCGATGTATTTAGCATCGTACGATGTCTAATGTCAAACATCGCGATGGATGATGGAATCGTCTTCATAGGGGAGGTGAATTAATTATTTATGAATAATTAATTAATTCATAACGAATTAATTATTTGTAGCCTGCCGTTTCAACTACCTGGTCTTTGTTTTACCCATAACCTAATCATAAATAAATAAAGATAAGTTACACACAAATCACCACCTGTCAATCTCTTTTTCCGTGGGACTCTGGCATGAGTAGGCAGAGTGATCCATGTAGTCATTTGCAGAGGTGGAAAGTAACGAATTACATTTACTCACGTTACTGTAATTAAGTAGTTTTTTTGAGAATTTGTACTTTTTAGAGTAGTGTTTAAAATTTGTAATTTTACTTTTACTTAAGTATGATTTGCCTAAAGTATTGTACTTCGCTACATTTTAAATCATATCCGTTACTGAGTAAAAAATAAATATATAAAGAAATGCAACGGAAAAAGAATAAGGGATTCGCGCCCGGAAGCCACGTCACTGCAGCAGCAGCGTGAGAAAAATCTGCGGTAAACTTGTCTATTTACTTTTGCTGGAGTTGGATTTATCGCCGGAGTTTAGGAGGTTTATCAGCATAATGCCTGTCAACTCCAGCAATGACAAGGTAAGCTACTGTATATGACTCATTATTAATTTTACACTTCACTGCACTTGATCCGCGATATAAAGATCATTACTATGCGGAAATAAAGCAGCGCGCACATAATATGATTCAGACCGGGGTGAGTGCGGGGAGACTTTTTTTTCCATCGCAGAAAAAAAGCTGAAGCAGCGCGTGCGCAGCACATAGCGTAAAAGCAACTCGCAGGCGTTTGCCTACCGAGTGCATCAGCTTAAGCTTTATGAGAAGTGTCATTTATGTCTTTTCAGGTGCACTCAGAGGACAATCACCTGTTATATCATGTCATTTAGTTTTTATTGTCAGCATGATGTAGGCCTTTGTAATAATATTTATACAATATAGTTATAATGACATGTTTACATGATCAAACTAGTGTGCAGCTTAAGCAAAACCAATACTAAAACGCTTTTAAATTTGCTTGTTTTTGATGTTTGGGCCAAAACAAATGTTTGTTGCATTTTTAATAGTTTAAGTTCATTTGATCGACTATATAAAAATCAGTGGATATTATCAGGTGAACTCCAATGAAGCTGCTGAATCATCTCAAGAATGATCAGTGGAAACAGAATGTAGCTGAGCTCAATTTAGAGCTTCACGCCAAAGGCTGTAAATACTGATGTACATGTGATTTTACAGGTTTTTTTATTTTTAATAAATTTGCAACAATTTAAAAACAATTTTTTTCACATTGTCAATATGGGGTATTGTGTGTAGAATTTTGAGGAAATAAATAATTTAATTTTAGAATAAGGGCTGTAACAAAAAAATGTGGAAAAAGTGAAGCGCTATGAATATATATTTAAAATAAAATACAGTATGTCAAATGATCAGATCTCTGTGTGGAGCACTGGCTGTTGTCAGACTCCTTTTGCAAACAAAAATCTCTCAGAATAATTACAATTAATAGCAAAATGTATTTGATAACATAGACATACTATTGAAAATTCATACTTTAATTCATAAGTGTCATACTTCTGTGGTTATTTTGGTTAAAGTAACCTAAAAGTAATACAAAAGTAGCGTAATACATTTCTGAGATATTAATATTGTAATGTAACTAATTACAAAAAAGGCAACCCAGTGGCGCAGTAGGTAGTGCTGTTGCCTCACAGCAAGAACGTCGCTGGGTCGCAGGTTCGAACCTCGGCTGGGCTGGGTCAGTTGGCGTTTCTGTGTGGAGTTTGCATGTTCTCCCTGGGTTCGCGTGGGTTTCCTCCGGGTGCTCCGGTTTCCCCCACAGTCCAAAGACATGCAGTACAGGTGAATTGGGTAAGCTAAATTGTCCATAGTGTATGAGTGTGAATGTGTGTGTGGAAGTTCCCAGAGATGGGTTGCGGCTGGAAGGGCATCCGCTGCGTAAAATCGTGCTGGATAAGTTGGCGGTTCATTCCGCTGTGGCGACCCCGGATTAATAAAGGGACTAACCCGAAAAGAAAATGAATGAATGAATGTATAACAATAATTAATATTTTTACAGTACTGTGATGGTTGGGTTTAGGGTTGGGGTGGGGGTAGGCTTTACAAAATACAATTTATTGGGTAATTTAATAAATAGCATAAATAATACTCAATACAACTACTGTTCTTACGTTACTGTGATGGTTGGGGTGGGGGTAGACGTTAATAAAATACAACAAATGTGAAGTTTAATAAATAATATAAACAATTCTCGTTAACTTCCGACCGCAATTGTATCTGATCTAGCAACAGCCAAAATACTGGGGTAAAACAAACTGTTATATTTTAAAGACATGGCGGGGAGAAATAGACATTAATGCAGTGCTTCTTGTCCGATCTGAGACCCACTTCATATCATATATCTAACAGGCAGTGAAGATCGCTGATTTTTAAAGAAAACAGATCTTAAAGGTGACAATTTTGAAATGGAAACACAACTCATCAGGAGCATTTGGGCTGCCTGGCTAAAAATTAAAAGTCTGTGTGCATATAGCCCATTTAGCTAACACAGCAGATGTTGCATTAGAATTTGTGAATTTGTATAAATTGTTAAATAGGATAATCTGTAAAATATTTTAAATAATTATATACTTTTTTGTTATAGGTCTTTAATTTTTTAAGTTACTTAAATAAAAACAACTATTTGGAGATTTATATCATCTTGTCCCTTTTGAGAAATAGTTACTCTTTACTTTTTACTCATGAGTACATTTTTAATGAGTTATTTTTTACTTTTACTTGAGTAGATTTATAGATATGTAACTTTACTTTTACTTAAGTAAAAAATTTTGTAAGTAACAGTACTTTTACTTGAGTACAAGATTTTATTACTCTTTCCACCTCTGGTCATTTGTTTGGTGCGGTGAATGGCGGAGGGTTGTCGCGGACTAAAGTGAGCGGTGCTGTGGTGTCGCGGACGAAAGTGAAGAGGGTTGGGGAGTCGCAGAAGAAAGTGAAAATGAACAGCAGACAGGGGAGGAGGGCGGTTGAGGAGGGAGATCGGTAAAATGAGGTGCCGGATCAGATTTCAGAGGTGCCGGATACGGATCCGGCGTGTTCCGGCACAAATTAAGCCCTGGATAGAGACAAGATTAATTAAATATCACGTTTAACAACTATAGTGAGACGCGATCCAGCCAGAGGTGTAAAGAGTACCTGAAAACCATACTTGAGTAAAAGTACAGATACCTTAGTGTAAAAATGACTCCATTACAAGTTACAAGTCACCAATTCCAATAAGACTTGAGTAAAAGTATTAAAGTATCCGATTTTAATAGAACTTAAGTATTTTACTCATACTGAATGTAGGCTCAAAGAACACCAAGAAAGGTTTTATTTTGCTAATATATAAATTTAATTTAACACCTTAATGTTTTAAAATGGCAGAACAAAATAGATTTAAAAAATAGAACAAAAAGTCTCAGTCAAACTCAAATGTTCAAAAAAGACACAAACAATTTATCAACAAAAAATAAATAAATAAATAAAAAGTAGTAAAACGTAGTAAAAAAATCAGAGCTGACTTTGATGTGATTCATCTCTCAGTATCAGAGGGGGGCAATATTTTTATTTTGAGTAGTTTTTCAATTGATTAATTATGTTTTCTCTGTATTAAAATTAAGCAAAGAGGAGCACTGTTGTTATTTTTCAACTTGGTAAACTACACATAAATTCAAGCTTCGGCTTCATCGCTGGCTGCAGCCATGTTGCTAATTAAACACCTGGTATTAGGCAAGCAGCTAATTCACGTTCACATGATTTAGCTCATAAATAGCATACAGTACCTTCAGCACCCTGCAGATGGCGATATCGCCTCGTCCGTCCAACAAATTAGCTGTGGTAGATAAAGATGCCGACTTGTCGTGCACAATCACAATGTAATGAGAAACGGTAAGCATCTGTTCAAATGTAGTGGAGTAAAAAGTACATATATTCAATCTAAAATGTAGTCAAGTAAAGAGTAAAAGTTGCTTATATTTTTGATACTCAGTACAAGTACAAAGTAGCCAAAAAAATACTTAAGTAAAGTAACGAAGTCCATTTACTCTAGTACTTTACACCACTGGATCCAGCGATACGTCCTTGATAAACTGTCTGACATACACTGTTCTCTGGAGCTCAGACGAGCGCTTGACATTGTGTGTGTGGGTGTGGTCACGTGATGTGCGTTTTCAGTGGACGGAGGGCTGTTCAGAAATGCTAGATGAAACACCAGTGTGGACGTGGGTCATTTTCGTTCTAAAATGCCATTTTAAAAGTAAGCTGTATTAGTGTAAACGGGGCCTGAGTGTGTATTTTTCACGAGCGGGTTTGCGACGGGGGTAGGGTGGAGGATCGTGATGCCGGCTCAGCATCGTGATGTCTATCGGCCATCGACGATGGAGGATGGCATCGTCTATCGGCCCAACCCTATTTGAAACGATATATTCAGTAAGAAATAGTATATAGAGAGAGGATTAAGCCTGTAAAATAACAAATAAAGTTTAATTCATGTTTATTTCTACAGTGCTTTTACTATGTAGATCGTGTCAAAGAACATAGACGATTATAGTAAACTGAAACTGGGTCATTCCAGTGTTCAGAGTTGAAGTTCAGTTCAGTGTGGTTTAATCTTCACTGCTGAAAGTCCAAACACTGAAGAGCAAATGCATCGATGCGCAGCTCCACAAGTCCCAAACCAAGCAAGACCACGGCGAAAGTACTGGCAGTTTATTACCAGGTTTTTGATTTAAAACAGACTATATATCAATTTAAACTATTAGAAATGTCAATAAAAGTCACTTTTTCAAACATCAAAAGTTATCAAAGCCTCATGATACAATTCAAAAACATAAAAATATGGAAAACCTTAATTTACTGAGTTTTTCCACTCACTGCATTAAACCCGAAGCGTAGCATTCACACTCAGTAACCATGTAGGATGTTCAGAAGTGTCTGTGTGTGTGGGACGTGTGTTGTTGATAGGCATGGGACCATAACCGATTTCAAGGTTATCAGTTACAGCGGTTTAGAAAAGTTAAGGCTCCTATAGTATATGTACTTTAAGTGTGTTTTTATGACTATTTAATTAAGTTGTTTATGGCATTAGCAAAAACAAAAGAAGCCTCTACATTAAAAGCTGGTCAGCCCACGATTCAGCAAACATCTGAAAAGCAAACCGCTTATAACGACATATAGGCTCATTCTGAAAACGTACCCCTGTATACATTTCTGGAGATCGCGAATTATGTAGTCAGAGGTACGTATGGCTACGTTTCGTTTTTAAAATTAATGCTACGGGGCGGTATGATGTCGTTCCCATTTCGTGCTGACCTCTTACCTCCGTATGGACTGTTTTCTGGCTGTTATCAGTTTGTTCAGTAGCTTGCCATGTATGTCGACGGACTTGAGATGCAGAGAGTAGTTGACTACAACGTCAATGTTCGAGTCTGCCGAAGAACTGTTCCAGAAAGCAGGTAAAACAAAACCAGTAGATAGCAGAGTGAGAATGTGGTAAAATCTGAAAAACTTGGTAAAAATCAGGCGGCCGTGAAGGCTTTTCTTTTTGTGGATTGCTTTGAAAAACACTGCGGTTGGGTTTAGGGAAGGTCATGGGTGAGGGTCGGTCAGTCAGTCAGTCGACAGCGGCTTCTGGTGGATTTATGCGCAAAGAGCAGGCGGGGATCACACTCACGAGGGAAATTTGAAAAAAAAAAAAAGTGTACACAGCGGCCTCGTGGCTCCTGGCACGTATTTGGCGCTCTCCAAAAATGTATACAGGGGTACGTAATCAGAATGAGCCTTGCTTGGCTTATAAACCAACATCCAGCCTGCTATAGACCTGACCCGCGCAGAGGCTTTACTTTATATCCTCAGAAAAGCCTTTAAAGAAATCTGTGTTTTTGAAACTAATGAAGACAGCAGAAGTCAATGATTAATCTGGATTATTCAGCCTGACATCTTCCTAAATATTCTTAATGATTCTTAAAATGTGTTCAATGTGGGAAAAGTTGTTGTTTTTAACCCAGACATTTAAAGAGGACAGATTTAGAGCAGGAATCACAATGATATGTTTATCCAAGGTTATCATACTGTCAGAATCGTATACACGCCTAGATGTTGACAGACGGCTGGCTCACTTGTGTGTAGATCCACTAATGGACTGCTAATAGAAGGCAATGCTGCTCTCTGTAGTTTACAGGCTGACAGTGTGTGATTAATTGCACTCCGCGTTCACTTTCCCCTTCTTTCCCTTGTCATTGGCGTGACTTTGCTCTCGCTCACCTACAGTACCTGCACGGCTGGAGACGGCGCCATTGGCCACAGACAGAGCCATTGTGTGAATACTGTAATACATCTTTTACTCCACGTGACGTCAGGAGAGCAGAGCTAAAACCTCACAGCAATTATCAGGAAAAATACCCCCAGCACGGGGGAAGGACAACAAACTGTGTGTGTTGCTCATGCCCATGAGGACATGCAGAAGAAGAAGAAGAGTTTATGATCACACACCGCTTGGCTCGACCTTTACCTTCACAAACCCACATTGACCATAAATAAATAAAACTTATACACAAACACATGATCATGTTAAAGGGGCAGTTCACACAAACACATCTAAATCCTGTCATCAATTTGACATGAAAAAAGGTCTATAAAGCATAATTAATATCATTTATTCTTGTGTACATTTCAATATCTGCCAGATATTTGTTTAATTTGGACAATTATAGCATCTGTACAAGATTGCTCCACTCATATAATGACATTTTGACACCAAAGGGAGAAAAAAAAAATATATATTTAGATAACTATGATCTGTTCAGAGTGAGTCTCCAGTACACGATTCACTGATTCAAATGATCCAATCAGAGTGAGTCTCCAGTAAAATAATCGCTGATTTGAAATGATCTGTTCAGAGTGAGTATTCGGTAAAAGATTCACTGATTCAAATGATCAGTTTACAGTGAGTATTCAGTAAATGAATAATTGATTCAAATGATTCGTTCAGAGTGAGTCTCTAGTAAAAGATTCACTGATTCAAATGATCCGATCAGAGTGAGTCTGCAGTAAAATAATCACTGATTTGAAATTATCTGTTCATAGTGAGTATTCAATAAAAGATTCACTGATTCAAATGATCAGTTCACAGTGAGTATTCAGTAAATGAATAATTGATTTAAATGATTCGATCAGAGTGAGTCTCTAGTAAAAGATTCAGAATTCAAAAATTATCTGATCAGAGTGAGTCTCCAGTAAAAGATTCAGTGAATCACTATTTATTTGATTTAAAGTGAGTCTTCAGTAAATGATTCAATGATTCAAAATGTATCTGATCAAAGTGAGCCTACAGTAAAATATTCACTGATTCAAATGATCCGATGAGAGTGAGTCTCCAGTAAAAGATTCCCTGATTCAAATGATCCGTCCAGAGTTAGTCTCCACTAAAAGATTCACTGATTCAAATGATCAGTTCAGAGTGAGATTCCAGTAAAAGAATCGATGATTCAAATTGAGTCAGTCCCTAGTAAAAGATTCACTGATTCAAATGATACATTCAGAGTGAGTCTCCAGTAAAAGATTCACTGATTCAAATGATCTGTTCAAAGTGAGTTTCCAGTAAAAGAATTAATGATTCAAATGATTCAAATAAAGTCAATCCCTAGTAAAAGATTCACTGATTCAAATGATCATATCAGAGTGAGTCTACAGTAAATGATTCACTGATTCAAATGAGGCATTCAGACTGAGTGTCCAGTAAAAGTTTTGCTGATTCAAATGAACTGTTGAGTGAGTCTCTAGTAAAACATCCACTGATTCAATTGAACTGTTGAGTGAGTCTTTAGTAAAAGATCCACTGATTTAAATGATCCATCCAGAGTGAGTCTCCAGTAAAAGATTTAATGACTGAAATGATCTGAACAGAGTAAGTCTACAGTAAAAGATTTACTGATTCAAATCATCTGAACAGAGAGAGTCTACAGTGAAAGATTCACTGATTCAAATGATCAGTCCAGAGTGAGTCTCCAATAAATGATTCACTGATTCAAATGAAGTGTTGAGTGAGTCTCTAGTAAAACATCCACTGATTCAAATGAACTGTTGAGTGAGTCTACAGTAAAATATTTACTGATTCAAATGATCTGAACAGAGAGAGTCTACAGTGAAAGATTCACTAATTCAAATGATCAGTCCAGAGTGAGTCTCCAGTAAATGATTCACTGAATCAAATGATCAGTCCAAAGTGAGTCTCCAGTAAATGATTCACTGATATAAATGATCAGTCCAGAGTGAGTCTCCAGTAAAAGATTTACTGATTCAAATGATCTGAACAGAGTGAGTCTCAAGATAAATCATTCACTGATTCAAATGATCAGTCCAGAGTGAGTCTCCAGTAAATGATTTACTGATTCAAATGATCAGTCCAGAGTGAGTCTCCAGTAAATGATTCACTGATTCAAATGATCTGATCAGAGTAATCTTCTGTAAAAAGTCCACCGATTAAATCGATCGGTTTAGAGTATTCAGTAAATGAATAATTGATTCAAATGATCAGTTCAGAGTGAGTCTCCAGTAAAAGATTCAGTGATTCAAATGATTCATCCCGAGTGAGTCTCCAGTAAATGATTCACAGATCAGATTTTTTTAAGCATTTTTTTTCTTCCATAATAATCATCAGCTAGTAATAGAATACTTAAATAAAATACAAATCAACTACTTCTGCATTTTGACCCAATCAATATTAGAGAAGACAAGTTTAAACATCTCCTAGAGTAATATTTTAGTAGCGCGTCTCTACGTTTTCTCAAGTAAAGTTTTGTAAATAGCCGCTAAAAGTGCATCCGCCAAGTTATTAGTATTCTCAACTACTGCATAACACTGGACCGGCAGCCGAACTGTCCATCATGGCACGCTTTGATTATTTTTTATGATTGCGCATGCCGATGCTGAAGTCTGCTTCAATAATAAAGCACGGCGGTTCACCTTAGAGGGAGTCCCGAACAAGCAATCAGCGCCCGGCAGGAATCATGGGAACACGAGACCCACGCGTTTCCATTTCCTATCTCCACTTGATCAGCCTGCTGGCTCTGTTATTCTTCAGCTCGGCAGACAGCAGATGAAAGCATAGCACAGATAAATGTTTGCGCTTTCCTGTTTTTATGGCGCTTAAACAAGAACATGCATTCACTTTGAGGTTGTTCGGGGCGGCTTCTGCTTCGCATTAGAGTCTGCGGAGATGATAAGAGGTCAATGTTAGTCCTACTGTTGACTCTGCAATAAAGCGGGGGCTCAAAGGGGTCTGGAGGGTCTGTTTTTTTGCGACGGGTCATTAGAGTAACTCTGCCTCAGGCCTGGATCTCCATTGAAGCTGGGTTTTACTGGAGTCCTGCTTTAGGTTTAATGCACAGAGCTGCGGTTTGGGCTTTATTATGCTGCACAGGTGCTTTGTGGAGCTCTTGGTTAAAGCCGTCATCCTCTTTATTTATTTCTGCACTGTCTCAGAAGCCGGATTGGGTTTTTACTCCGGTTAAGTTCTGGTTTAGTTTGAGTTTTCTGGCTTGTTTTTAATCTGGTTTTGTCGCCCTGATTTATTTCTGGATTAAATGAGAATCATAATTTATTTTTGCTTAAAGATCACAACTTTTATTCATTCAATCCTTTTCCTTTGGCTTAGTCCATTTATTTATCAGGGGTCACCACAGTGGAATGAACCGCCAACTATTCCAGCATATGTTTTATGCAGCGGATGCCCTTCCAGCTGCAACCTAGTTCTGGGAAACACCCATACACTCTCGTTCACACACACACTCATACACTACGGACAGTTTATTTCATCAGTTCCCCTATAGCACATGTGTTTGGACTGTGGGGGAAACCGGAGCACCCGGAGGACACCCACACCAACACGGGGAGAACATGCAAACTCCACACAGAAACGCCAACTGACCCAGACGGGGCTCGAACCAGCGACCTTCTTGCTGTGAGGCGACAGTGCTAACCACTGAGCTACTGTGTGGCAATAAAATAAAACTTAATACTCTTTGGAGCTGGTTTTATTCTGGGTTACAGATTGCAAACTCAAACTGGACCAGCTTTAAATCAGCTTTGACATAAATATCATTAATATGTAAAGCTTTTTTAAACTCTGCTATTTATATTAATAAATACATAATGATATTATAGTTAATATAGTTGCCTTCTCAAACTTTTGCTGTTTTTTTGTTGCTTTTTGTTCTGTATTTGTTTATTTCTGATTATTATCTCAATCTTTCACAGAGAGGTGAATTGCGCTGACTTTTCTGTGAGAATGTTTTTTTCTCTAAGATGCTTTACAGTATTATTTTTCTGCATGTAAATTAGATTAATCAGTACCAAAGACAAAACTAAAACCAATCGTACAAAATAATAATGTTAATAATAAAGATCACAGTCCAAAAATTAGCACACCCAAATTATCATGTTGGGGAAAAAACATTAAATAATTTAAATACGCCGGAATAATCAAGAGAAACATAAAAAATATAAATAAATATATATATATATATATATACACTTTTATTTATTTATTTATTTATTTTTTTAAGAAATTTTAAATTTTTAAGAAGTTTTTAATTTTTTTTGGGGGGGAATAATTCGTTATAACTCCAATAATTAAATAAATAAACAAACAAACAAACTGGCAAATAATTATGTCTGTATGGTCAAAAAGCTTTGTCTATACTGAGAAATCTTTTAAAATATTAGTTTTCAAAAAGAGGTGTACTCATTTATGATGAGCACTATATTAAAATTAATAGGCCCTATCATACACCCGGTGCAAGACGTGCTTGGTGTGATTTGTTGCTATTTTCAGACCAGAGTAACTGTAATTTTCATGTTTTGCGTCGCGTTGTTTAAATATGAAATCCATCTGCGCTGTTTTGTGGACTCATGTGTGTGCTGGTCCATAAAGGAGGTGTGTTAAGGTGCATTTTGAGCAGCTGAAATAGACCGCACCATTGACCAACTAAAAGCTGTTCTAAAGTCCAGCAGAGCACGTTACTTATGCACCCATGCAGGTCTAAACACTTACACACTGCTGAATACACACAGATGAACAGCAACACACAAATATCTTTACAGATAAACACAATTAAAGCATTAAAATGATCCAGAAATGATGATTTTCTACATCAATATAAACACCACTGCCTCCAGGCCTTCTTCTCCTCTTTTTCAGTTTATTCATGATGATCTGTATCAGTATAATGTTATTATTATTAGCAGTATTATTTATTATATGCAGATTTATATTTGCTTTAATAAACACACGTGTAGATTTGTCCACCTGTGGGGTTTTGGAGACGTCTGCATCACCATATACAGGACGTGTGTTTGGATGTAACTCAGTTGTTTGACCACACTTCATTATTATTGTTCATTTATTCCTCTGCTGGAGATTAGAACTGAATTTAGAAATAGTTTTGACACAAATCTTTGTGCTTAACAAAGGAAATTAAATAAGTGGGCTAATGGATGTGTTCAGCGGAGTGAGTTTCCACCGTCTCCTTACTAAATAAAGGAGTAAAGTAAAGTATTTTTTTAAGTAAGTGTTACCCTGTCAGGCAGGTTTATTAAAGCAGTATGCTGTAGTAATGAGTGAATGTGTGCCGGCGTCAGACGCTCAACAGGAGGAATTCAGCAGGTTATGGTTCCTCATTTAGACGGATCCTCCGATCCGGGATGGCGCAGCATATCATTTCTCCATCAGACAGTGATGAAGCGGCGCTCCTGACAGAGCCTCAACCCGGCCCAAACATGTTTGTGTCTCAGAGAATAACGAAAAGCCCGGCCGGAGAGCACAAACCCTGTCAGATAAAGAGGCATGAACAGCAGACATTCATCTCTCCAGAATCAATCTTCTAGATAATTCCCCTCATATTTCTTCTTTTTAGCTATCTGCAAAAGCTGACAAGCGGAGTTAAGGAAGAAAGAAACTCTTCAGTGAGTGCGTGTCACAATGTCAATGTTTAATGTTGTATTTTCAGCCGGTTAAATGAGCTGCTAAATTAGAGCCAGATATTGTGTGAGACGCTCGCTTTTAAATACAGCAGATACTCAATAATTCACTACATCAGGATTAAGAACATGCTGGATTTTGTTGTAGGCACTTCAAAGCATCCAAGTGAGTAATTCTATATTGCTTCAGCTTTTTACAGTGTCTTTTGTGAATATTCAGATTGTTTGTTGTATTTTTACATATTAATCTGGCTATAGGACTGCACTATATATGGTTTCAGCATGGCTATCGCCAGGGGCGTCACTAGACCCAATTTACTGGGCCATGTGCCCCAGTAAAAATCGCCAGTGCCCCAGTAAACGTGTTGAGTTATGATTTACTTCATATGCAAAGTGTATTTATAAAGAGGGGCACTCCCGGAATAAAGACGTTATTCTCTATGTGCAACCGAACCAACGCTGGTGAAAGCAATGTAGTTTAATCAAAAAGCAAACTGACGCATCTCTGCATGTGCGCAGAAAACCACACCTGCACGCCCCACACACCGCTTCTGCTGGACCCTGCTTGACGCGCTGCTCTTCTCCCGGTGTGAGCCCCGGTTGTTAACATGCACGCCAAAAAAGTACTTGCTGCTCACGGCCCGCTTATGCATTGTGAAACCGCCGTAAGAGCCTTTTATGCGGAGGTGACGGCACGCAGTGAGTTTTGTAAGTCGACAAAACTAAAGTTTAAATAATATGATTACTAAGCATGCCTCCTGATACAATTTTTTTTATGAAGTAAAAAGGATGGATGACGAGTCAGGGAGGTAAATAATAAACCTAATTCTCGGCCATGTCTAAGACAACAGATAATTAAAACATGCTTTTTTGTATTCTATAGAATTGTCTGTAGAATGTCAGTCAAATGAAATTATTATTCATGCAAAAGATTTCTTAAATGATCTTAGCATCACTCCAGTTGTGTCTTTACGTTGTTTTCCAGTTACATTTAGGATTAATTTCTGTAATTTAGAATAATAATTGTACAATAACAATATTACTTTTATTTATTAATCATTTGTCGTGTATTATTTATATATATATATATATATATATATATATATATATATATATATATATATATATATATATATATATATATATATATATATATATATATATATATATATATAATTTCTTTTTTTTTGGGGGGGGGGGGGGGTGCCCCAGTAGAGCTTTATGTCTAGCAACGCCCCTGGCTATCGCAATGTGTGCATCCGCAATAGTCACATCACGAGACATGCATTATTGAGTCTAAATTATAGTTGACCAGGGGTCACAGAATTGCATTTAATTACTGTATTTATTTATATTAAATTTATATGATTAAAAAAGGTTTGTTTTTTTTCCTAGAATTTAGTTTCCAGTCCAAATATCTTAATTTCAAAGCGAAAGCACAATTATTTTACCCCCACTGGCAGATCATTTTACTTGTTGGTTTAACTCTTAATTTTGACCCATTTCTTCTGAAGTTGAAAACAAACGAACTTTTTGATATTTGGATTAGAAACGAGACAAAGCACAGTAAGAAAAGCAATTATTGCGTTGTGATTATTCGATTTCTGTACCTAAATACTGTTAGACTCCACCAGAAAACCAATCAAAAATAGTGCTATTCAAACTGTATTCATATTGCACTATTTATTGTATTATTAATAACATTTCACTATTTTTTTACAGTATTTTTGGTCAAATAAAAGCAGCATTGGTGAGCGGAATTGCCTTATTTTAAAACATTAACAAATATTACCGTTTCCACACATTTTAGTATAAATCACGGTGAAAATCCAGCTTTAAATCACAGGAATAAATTAAATTTAAAACTGCATTCAATTCAAAAACAGCTATTTAAAATTGTAATAATATTTTACAATTTATACAGTATTTTACTCCTTTTAAAAGATAAACAAATGCAACTTTTGAGTGTAACTCGTGATAAAAGCTTCATTAATAACGCCTGAAGGGGACTGAGTTTTCCAGCATGTTGTGTTTGTGTGTACGCCGTTGTTGTGCGGTTTATCAGTGTGTGATATTATCAGTGTGTAAAAGCAGACTCAGCACTTTCATGTTCAGTCACATCTCCAGCCGTTCCCCCAGAGGGGTAAACTGGGCCATGCTCACTGGGGCTAATTTTGAACAAAGTCGACTAAGGCTCGTACTGTAGTACAGTCTCCTTAATGAAGGCTTTCTGCATGGCCTGACGCCGCTCCACCCACGGGGAAAAGCTTATCGCAACAAGACCACGACAGCAGGAATGGAGGACGATTGGATGAAGCACCATAAAAACGATCCTCCGAGATCGTTAAACACTGTTAATCACAAAACTGGAAAACACCTCAGCTATGAGCAGATTAATTAACTACACCACATAGGGCTGGGCGACGTGTCAAAATATTATTACACTGGATGAGAACGTTATTTCCACAGTGATAATATCTTTCATGATGTAGCTTTTTTACGAAGGTAGTCACTCCAGAAAATGTACAAAAGTGCTTTATATACTAAGAACCGTCATTTAACAGCAGAATAAAAGACCTAAACGATGTTTTTTTTACATTATTATGCAGCTTAACACCTCCTTTCATATGGAGAATGAAGCCTCATGCATTGCTCAGGTGTGAGTTTCTCACAGACTTCAACAGAGTGTCAAAATCTTGATGCTTCTGTGGGTCTCGTCTATCAAATCTGAGCTTTATTCTGTATTTTCTATTGGGTTCGGATCAGGTGATTGCCTGGGCCATTCTACAGCTTGATTTTCTTTCTCTGAAAGCATCTGAGAGTCTCCTTGGCTGTGTTTTGGATCATTGTCTTGCTGAAATGGTTTGATCTTCATCCTCCTGCTAATGTAGATGTTGGGCTGGAGCAGCTGATGTTCATTTACACTGAGGAAGGGCAGAGGGTTGCTGAAGAACTACTGAGAGATTTCAGCTGCTGTCTGGGCTTTCCATGTCTTTCTACACCTTCCTTTCTTCATGTGTTTAATACTTTTTCCCTGCATCATTTTAGTTTATTACACAGAACTTCATTTGTAACTTCATTTGTCTTTTCATATATGGATTTTGTTGGTTGTTCCCAACATCCGGTGAACATTTCAAGTCAACGGCACCTTTAGAAATATGTTTTCTCAGAAAAAATGGTGTGTTCAATACTTATTTCCCCCACTGTACTGTATATACAGACTGCTAAGACAAGAGGGTTAAATCAGCCCGTTTAAGAAGCCCATTAAAGTAAAACTACAGGAATGGAGAGGAAAACTGCGCATCCTGTGGGGAAATTCCACAAGAGTTTAGCAGAGCCTCCAAACATAGACATAGATGCAGATAAATAATAGATCCTGCGCTAAAGTGGTGGACGAAGTGTGGAGTCAGCATCAGCGGGACCAGAAAAGTGGCTTCATGTTATTGACAACAGCAGCCATCTCTGACTTACTGGTGCACAAAAGCATCTGGGAGTTTTTTATTTTTAGGACTCTTGAGTTGTGTTTACAGAGAGACTCATATCTGCAGACGCATTAATGTAGATGTAAACTCATGTGCTGTCAGGGTTTTGTGTGCATCAGCTGTTTCTATAATGTGACTTATATTTTATAATGCTATTTTCAGTATTTTTGTTAACTGAAATGTAATATATTGTTTATCTTAGGAGGTCTTAATGGCATGCACGCATGGAAATTGGGTAATCAAGTGTAAAATAATGCTTTTCAGTCTTATTTCACTACACTAATGGAATTGAGACAATCATTTAAGAGGTGTGATACTCAGAAATATTCACATTTACAGGTGGATGACGTACATACTAGATGCAAACTCATGTGCTGTCAGGGTTTTGTGTGCATCAGCTGTTTCTATAATGTGACTTATATTTTATAATGCTATTTTCAGTATTTTTGTTAGCTGAAATGTAATATATTGTGAATCTTGTGAGGTCTTAATGGCATGCACGCATGGAAATTGGGTAATCAAGTGTAAAATAATGCTTTTCAGACTTATTTCACTACACTAATGAAATAGAGTTCATCATTTGAAAGGTATTATACTCAGCGGCATTAATATTCAGGGGTGGATTACAGTTTTCTGAACATCAAGTGCTTTCAAATGTGTGAAACCATGCAAACACACAGAAATGACAACTGACCCAGCTCGGACTCAAACCAGCGACCTTCTTGCTGTGAGGCCACAGTGCTAACCACTGAGTCACTGTGCCGCCTCTGTATAAAACCAGTATCACCTGTATTCTGATGTATTCAAAATAATGCACTCTTATCATTTTGTTTAAGAAGGAAGGACTGGTAGGGTCACTGTAAGTGCATTCCAGTGTAAATAGCTGCTCTGTAATTTACTGTTAGCGTGATCTAGAGTTACGCGCTGCGAGTGTGTCTGCCATACTCTGTTAATGTGCCTTCATTATTAACTTGTGACATTTTTAGCTCCGTCTGTCTGCGGGATGCAGTTGGCGGCTTCTCTCTGTCAGTCAGGGGTCATAAACTGTGTGCAGTAATGAGCGCTGATGGCTGATTCTCCAGCATTAAAGGCATAGTTCACCCAAAAATCTACATTTCCTGTTCATTCATTCATTCATTTTCCTTCGGCTTAGTCCCTTTATTCATATAGCATAGGTTTTACGCAGTGGATGCCCTTCCAGCTGCAACCCAGTGTTGGGAAACACCCATACATTGTCACATTCACACACACACACAAATACACTACGGACAATTTAGTTCATCAGTTCCCCTATAGCGCATGTGTTTGGACTGTGGGGGAAACCAGAGCACCCGGAGGAAACCCACACCAACATGGGGAGAACATGCAAACTCCACACAGAAACACCAACTGACCCAGATGGGAATCGAACCATAAGAAGAAGAAGAAAATCAAAGGGGGGCTAATAATTCTGACTTCCACTATATATTTACATATGTATGTATATATGTATTTTGTGTATATATTATGTATATATTTTTGACAACTAAATTGTTTTAGGTTCAATCTACTTAAATTTGTAAAAACTAGTACATTAATTCCTTCATGTTGTTCCAAAACAAATGTGGAACCCAGCATTTTTTATATGTGTATGGAAAGGTTATATCATAACAAATATCATTATTGCAATACTCAAAAACAATATTGCATCTATGATATGTCCAGAGCCGATCATGTTATCGGAAATCAGGCCTGATCACGCGGTTTCAGACTCAATGAGAATCGGACATTACCTCCTGATCAGGACTCAAAAAATAAATAAATAAAAAAAAACTATGTGAAGTTTATTTATAAACTAATTTCGAGAGGATCATGTGCTTATGATTGCTAGCGGCTGGACCCACATTATCCAAATCACCATGCACCAATCAGATGATCCCTAAGCTACTATAAATACCCCGGGTTTCATATCACCGCAATCTTCGCTTTGAAGAATCCCCCCTTCCACCCCTACTCCTCCCTTTTTTTAGATGGGTGACACGGTGGCCCAGCGCTTAGCGCTGTTGCCTCACAGCAAGAATGTCAATGGTTCTAGGCTTTACCAAACCAGCGGGCATTTTCTGTGTGGAGTTTGCATGTTCTCCCCGTGCTCATGTGGGTTTTCCCTGGGTCCTCCGGTTTCCTCCCACCGATTAAAAACATGCAACCTAAGTCATTGATTAATCAACACTATAGACTTGCTCACTATCTAGTACCTATCTCTTTAAAGAGAACTACTATCTGCACTTCAATCACTACGATGGGGGAGTTCTCGAGATCTACCTGAGCTCGATCTCCCCTCTCGCCTTGCAATGGGAGGGAGCCCCGGGCTCGAGGATCTCATGAGCTCAGGGCTCTCTCCCGGGACAGCATGCCAAACAAGCTTTATAATTAATCATCAGCTAAGTGTGAACTCTTGAAATATATATTGGAGAGGGGTCTGGCTGCAGACTGAGCTGCATCCAATGCTTTTTAATGCGCTCACCTAACCTCGCCCCTAACCCTACCCCTCACAGTGACGTCACTAGCTCCATTGAGTGCATGGTGTCCCTGAGCGATCTCTGAGCGATGCAATCTCAGCTTGCATCATAAAGACTGCATCCAGATACTATTGATATATTGTCATTGTTTTTTAATGCGGTGGCACAGAGTTAGACCTCTTTCTTGACTTCACACAGAAACAGCAATGTTGCTGCATGACATCACTTTGTTGCAGAGGCGCTATTGGTTAAATGCCGGCAAAGTAGAACACTGAAACAGCTTGAAACAGAAAGCATGAGCGTGTCTGCGGTCTGGAGGTATTATAAAGTTGATGACGACAACATTTCCATAGCAAACTGTGAGATACGTAAACTTGGGGTAGCCTGCCGGGTGTTTTTAGTTGAGGTGCTGTTTGTTTTTATATTAGATTTGTTTTATATATACCGTTTTTGTATTTACCATCCAGAAGTGCTCGGTTTGTTAACAGAGTTGTTAAATGTTAAAATAAGGTGAATTATAAAAATAAATAAAGAACATCCTGGATCTGTTTCTTCACTCTTCTTATTCTTTTTTTAATGTATTATAGAAGTATCGGATCGGTTTTGGTATCGGGAGATACTCAAAATCAAATGACTCTGAATCACTGGTAATAAAAACTTGACCGGGACATCCCAATCTTTGATCAACAGTAAAAATAAAAAATATTTACCTTTTTCCCAACAGGGAAAATCAGCAACAATCAAGAATGGATGATGATAGGCTGTCATGGCTTTGCAGTAGGCATGGGCCGGTATAAGATTCTGACGGTATGATAACCTTGGATAAAAATATCACGGTATCACAGTATTGTGATCACAGCTCTAAAATCTATTCTTTTTAAATGTCTGGGTAAAAAATGAAATGTTTTTCCCCTTTGAACACAATATATTTTATTTTGAGAAACATTTATAATATTTTGGAGCAGTAAACGTGCCAGGCTAAATAATGAAAATGAATCATTGACGTCTGCTGTATTCATTAGTTTCAAAAACACAAATTTAAAATGGCATCTTTGGATATCTTTTCTGCTGGAGATGCTGTTGTTAAAAAATAAATAAATAAATAAATAAAAATCTTACACATACCTTAGGAACGGTATTAAAGAAAATTTTGGTGGTATGATAACCTTGACTTTTCCTAACCGCGGTATCCCTTGAAAACAATTATTGTCCCATGCCTACTTTGCAGTCAAAAAGAGTGATTATAATGGAAGCCAATGGAGCAATAACAGCACCAACATAAGGAAAGAGGAGTGTATTGTTGAATTTTCAAAGCATTTTGCCAAAATATGTGTCAAAATAAGATTTGTCAGCAAAAAACATTTTATTTGCTGAAAGCTGTGGCCAAACTAAGACTCAATATCATCCCTAGAGAGGATGAAAACATCCCCAACAGCACACGAGGGTTAAACTGAGGGTTAAAATAATTGAGTAAATCCAACGAATCCTTTTTTTGTCGGTGATTCACAAGCCTGAAGTGGCAAACGCTTGACTTTTGAGTTACGAGCCCTTCAGTGCTTTCCTCCAGTAGCCCAGCGCATAAATCCCCCCTTTACCTCTCGCGTTTGTGAGGAAACACGCCAGTAAATCTCCACACGCTTGTTCCTTCAATAAAGCTGCGAAACTTCTGCTCTTTTACTGGTTACATTTGTGTGCTTTATCGCTGTTGTTGTGAGGGAAATGTTTTATTGTACCGCCGCGTGCCAACACAAGCAGCCAGAAAGGAAAAGAGGAGTAAACTGGAGGACGAGGAGGCACAGAACTCTCTCTCTCTCTTTCTTTCTTTGGCATTAACCGCTGCTATTCTTGACCACGTTTGGATATGGAAATCAAAACCTGGAGTCTGCAAAACAATACTGCGACCGCTGAGCCCTGGAGCTCACACACACATATATACATGTTTCCTTTTTCATCCGCTCCTTGTCATGTGCAAATGATTTTGTGCAGTAATCTGATCTCTTTTGTGCTGCGTTTAGGAGGAACGCAAGAAAACGGGCCGCGTCTGGTTTCAGCCGATTCCTCATTTCTGGCAGTTGTTTCTGCTCTGGTTGTATTTTCAGCAACGTAGGCACATGAGAAATAGACGTGCATATTTACTTTCTTTTTGTTTAGCATTTTTCTCTCTTGTTTGTTTTGTGTAGTGCCTGATGGAACACGGGATTGTATTTCTGCTGCTCCTCTCAGACTCTCAAGAGGCCGTAAAAGCTCAAACGGGTGACATCTGAGAGCGTTTTAAGGCGAGCAGTCGAATATTGCTGCTTTTTTAGTAAGTTGCTTTGGATTAAAATGCATGTTGCATCTTTGAAGTACTGTTTTTTTTTTTACTTCTGACAGCATATATAATGTAATAGATTAAGGCATGCTTAATACTGACAGGATTATATCTCAAAATGATTTGAAAAGGATAATTAAATAATGCTGTGGTGAGTTTGACACTAAAACCACCAGTAGGGGGCGCAGTTGGTGGATTCACTGAATCATACATTCAATTGATTCGTTCAAAAAGACAAGTGAGTCTTAATGAATGGATCATTGAATCAAATGATTTGTTTAGAAGCAGATTCATTTAGGAGTGAAACAGCACAGCTGGTGGATTCACTGAATCGTTCATTCAAATGATTGGTTTCAAAAGACAAGTGAGTCTTATTGAACGGATCATTGACTCAAATGATTTGTTTAAAAACAGATTCATTTAGGAGTGAAATAGTGCAGTTGGTGGATTCACTGAATCGTTCATTCAAATAATTGGTTCAAAAAGACAAGTGACAGTCTTAAGGAATGAATCATTGAATCATTGACTCAAATGATTTGTTTAGAAGCAGATTCATTTAGGAGTGGAACAGCACAGCTAGTGGATTCACTGAATCATACATTCAATTGATTCGTTCAGAAAGACAACTGAGTCTTAATGAATGGATCATTGAATCAAATGATCTGTTTAGAAGCAGATCCATTTAGGAGTGAAACAGCACAGCTAGTGGATTCACTGAATCATACATTCAATTGATTCGTTCAGAAAGACAAGTGAGTCTTAATGAATGGATCATTGAATCAAATGATCTGTTTAGAAGCAGATTCATTTAGGAGTGAAACAGCCCAGCTGGTGGATTCACTGAATCATTCATTCAAATAATTTGTTCAAAAAGACAAATTGCAGTCTTAATGAATGAATCATTGAATCATTGACTCAAATTATTTGTTCAGGAGTGAAACAGTGCAGTTTAGTGGATTCACTGATTAGTTCATTCATATGATTGATTTAAAATGACAAGTGACCATCTTTATGCTTATTGAATCATTGACTCAAACGATTTGTTCAGAAACCGATTCATTCAGGAGTGAAATGGCACAGCTGGTGGATTCACTGAATCGTTCATTCAAATGATTGGTTTCAAAAGACAAGTGAGTCTTAATGAATGAATCATTGACTCAAGTGATTTGTTTAGAAGCAGATTCATTAATGCAGTTGGTGGACTCACTGAATCGTTCATTCAAATAATTGGTTCAAAAAGACAAGTGAGTCTTAATGAATGAATCATTGACTCAAATTATTTGTTTAGAAGCAGATTCATTTAGGAGTGAAATAGCACAGCTGGTGGATTCACTGAATCATTCAACTCAATTGGTTCATTCAAAAAGACAAGTGAGTCTTAATGAATGGATCATTGAATCAAATGATCTGTTTAAAAGCAGATTCATTTAGGTGGGAAACAGCACAGTTGGTGGATTCACTGAATCGTTCATTCAAATGATTTGTTCAAAAAGACAAATTGCAGTCTTAATGAATGGATCATTGAATCATTGACTCAGATGATTCATTCAGGATTGAAACAGCACAGTTGGTGGATTCACTGAATCGTTCATTGAAATAATTGGTTCAAAAAGACAAGTGACAGTCCTAATGAATAGATCATGGAATCATTTACTTAAATGATTCATTCAGGAGTGAAACAGTGCAGTTGGTGGATTCGCTGAATCGTTCATTCAAATAATTGATTCAAAAAAACAAGTGACCGCCTTAATGCACTGATTATTGAATCATTGACTCAAACATTTTGTGCAGAAACAGATTTGTTCAAGATTGAAACTGCATAGTTGGTGGATTCACTGAATCATTCATTCAAATGATTGCTTTAAAAAGACAAGTGAGTCTTAATGAATGGATCATTGACTCAAATTATTTGTTCAAAAGCAGATTCATTCAAGAGTGAAAAAGCACAGCTGGTAGATTCATTGAATCGTTCATTCAAATGATTCATTCTAAAGTCAAGTGACATCCTAGATGAATTATTCTTGAATCATTGGCTCATATGATTTACATAGAAACAGATTCATTTAGGAGTGAAATAGCGCAGTTGGTGGAGCCACTGAATAATTCACAAAATGCATGTGACCATCTTTGGCTTAAATGATTCAGATTGAAACGGATTCATTCAGCAGTGTATATCTGCCACTTTTCTCCTCCTCTTGAGAGGCTGTAAAACCCAGACGACTGACATTTGAGAGCATTTTCCCGGAGTGTAGAGGTTTATCTGAGAGAAGAGGACAGCGCAGACTGATGTATAAAAGCAGAAAGAGCAGAAAAGCGGCTCCGTCGTTTCATCTCAAGTGTTGTCTGTGTCTCTTTACCTCGCTCTGCTCCGTCTGCAGCTCCAGAAATGTGCATTGACGCGCTGTGACTGATGGGCGTTTTAAAAAGCGCACTCCAGATCACAGTCGCTCATTGTGCGGTGGTCTCAGGGTTACAGAAAAGTCCCCTGTGTTGTGTAATCTGCCAGTGATAAAAAGCATTTTCCCTCCAGCCGCAGTAACTTTATATCTCTGAGCTGGCGAGGCCGTTTTTTCCTTCTTTCTCCCCCATATTGTTGCGATTATGTGTGGGTTGTAGGTGAAAACAGTAGCCCCATTTTCTTTCCTATTTAGCCATGTGCTGTAAAGCCAAGTGAAAAAAAAATGTGGGTTTAAGTTTCTCCGCAGATATGAAGCAGATAATGATTTGTTAAGCATGGCTTTTCTTTCCCAGGCGCAAACGTTTCCACCAGTCTGGGTGTTTTTTTTTTTTTTGCAGTGCTCATGAAGTAATTGTTTTTATGAGAGAACAAAGTTGTCAGGGGTTTCTTGTTTTTAAAGTGTGCTCAAAACAAAGAAATGTAGGCCATATGCAGATTTTCAGCAGCATTGTGTCTTTGCGCTGGGTTTTTGATCAGTGGTTCATTTTCATTCTCTCTGCTGGTCGCTGAATGTAAAAAGTCGGGCGATTCATTTCTGTGGTAATTTTCCCAAGCTGCATTCTCTGTGCTGAAACTCCTCTTGCTTATTTAATTCAGTTTTTGCAATTACTTCAGTTGAAGTATATATAAAATATAAACTCACCGGCCACTTTATTAGGTACACCTCACCGTGTTGGACCCCCTTCAGAACTGCCTTAATTCTTCGTGTCAGAGATTCAACAAGCTACTGGAAATATTCCTCAGAGATTTTGCTCCATATTGACATGATAGCATCACGCAGTTGCTGCAGATTTGTCGGCTGCACAACCATGATGCCAATCTCCACCACATCCAAAAGGTGCTCTATTGGATTGAGGTCTGGTGACTGTGGAGGCCATTTGAGTACAGTGAACTCATTGTCATGTTCAAGAAACCAGTCTGAGATGATTGGCGCTTTATGACATGGTGCGTTATCCTGCTGGAAGTAGCCATCATCTATGTCTTTGCTTTGATTCAAATGATGCTTGAGGCATGGTCTTTAGCCTCCTTGTTAGAGCAACTGATTCCCATGCGGAAGGTCGCCGGTTCGATCCTAGCTCAGAGCGGGTTGGGTGGCGTAGGACCGGCGGGGTTACAATCGCATTGTCAGATGTTTTCAGTATCATGCAGCACTCACACAACATTTTAAGTTTCAAATGATCATACTTAATTTTTTTCGCTGATGAATGGACCTGTTGGCTTTAGGCCGTAAGGTGAAGCAGGTTTTCATTTCATTCTGTTCCCATATATAGGGCACTACATTCTTTTCATTCCAATAAATTGACCAATTGGTATAGAATTAAAAAATAAAAGTTCTCCATGTAAAATCCTGCAGTTATTTTTTACTAGTGCTTAAAGTATAGTCCCATCCTTTGTGGAGAACGTTTAACATAAAATCCATAAGGCTGTTGTCTATCCAGAAATTCTTTAAAAAGTAGTGCCCAGATGTGGGAATGAAAATCATTTCCTAACCACTCTTTCTAGGTTCACCTTCTGGCCTACTTGAAGAACAGTACTAAACGAAATGCTGTGGATCTTATTGTGATGTATTAAAAAATGTATTAAAAAAGTTGAATAAATACATTTGATCATTTTATTGTTATTGCCTAGACTTTAGGATTTTAATTGTATTTTTTTACTCCTAGTTTGATGCCTTTAAATAAATATATGTAAGAACATTTATATAATGTTTTATTTTATGGATGAATGTCTTATAAATAATATATTACTGTATATATTATTATTATTTTTATTATTATTATTATTATTATTAGGCGACGCAGTGGCGCAGTAGCTAGTGCTGTTGCCTCACAGTAAGAAGGTCGCTGGGTCGCAGGTTCGAATCTCGGCTGGGTCAGTTGGCGTTTCTGTGTGGAGTTTGTATGTTGTATGTTCTCTTTGTATGTTTGTATGTTCGCGTGGGTTTCCTCCGGGTGCTCCAGTTTCCCCCACAGTCCAAAGACATGTGGTACAGGTAAATTGGGTAAGCTAAGCTGTCCGTAGTGTATGAGTGTGAATGAGTGTGTGGATGTTTCCCAGAGATGGGTTGCGGCTGGAAGGGCATCCGCTATGTAAAATTGTGCTGGATAAGTTGGCGGTTCATTCCGCTGTGGCGACCCTGGATTAATAAAGGGACTAAGCCGACAAGAAAATGAATGAATTATTATTATTATTATTATTAATTTTCCTACAGCTTAGTTCCTTATTCATCAGCGGTCACCACAGCGGAATGAACCACCAACTTATTCAGCATATATTTTACACAGCGAATGCCCTTCCAGCTGCAACCCAGTACTGGTAAACACCAATACACACTCATTCACACACACTCATACACTACAGCCAATTTATTTCATCAATTCCCCTATAGCGCATGTGTTTGGACTGTGGGGGAAACCGGAGCACCCAGAGGAAACCCACCGTGTTGCAATAATAATAATAATAATAATAATAATAATAATAATAATAATAATAATTATTATTATTATTATTAATATTGTGGCGATGCAGTGGCGCAGTAGGTAGTGCTTTCGCCTCACAGCAAGAAGGTTGCTGGTTCGAGCCTCGGCTGGGTCAGTTGGTGTTTCTGTGTGGAGTTTGGATGTTCTCCACGTGTTGGCGTGGGTTTCCTCCGGGTGCTCCGGTTTCCCCCACAGTCCAAACACATGCGGTATAGGTGAATTGGGTAGGCTAAATTGTCCGTAGTGTATGAGTGTGAATGAGTGTGTGTGGATGTTTCCCAGAGATGGGTTGTGGCTGGAAGGGCATTCGCTGCGTAAAATCGTGCTGGATAATTTGGTGGTTCATTCCGCTGTGGCGACCCCTGATTAATAAATTGACTAAGCCGAAAAGAAAATGAATGAATGAATAATAATATTATTATAACATGTTCCATGTGCTTAAATGCTTAAATATATAACGGTTTAAAATGTATGTTGCATAAAAATGTTTGCCTAATGAATACATGGACATATTAATATCAATATATTATATCCTCCTCAATGTTGTCACCTTTTAAGTCTGTAGCACGATGTAGACTGGTGTCCTTGCATTCTGAATTTGCTTGTGAAAGCCATCACCTTTTTCTTTCTTACCTATATATCTCTCTTACACGCCGTTATGAATATCTTCAGGTAAAACTTTTCTATTCATTCACTGTAAGTTGAACACTAATGTAATGTGTTTTCCTGCCTTGTGAGCACTTTTATATAGAGAAAAGTCCTGTCACATTTCCAGACGGCATTAAAGCAGAAGGTTCGGCTGTGTCCTCATACATCATACTGACGCTCATCATAACCCAAACGGTCTTTTTATTAATCATATTCAGGCCTTGTCTTGTCCTGTCAGGTCTTTTTTTCCCTTCCCATCACCTCTGAAGATAAATAAGCGTTCAGCAGAAGGTTTCCGGATGCTAATTGACAGGCGGCGCTAAACAAATCCACTTGCCCTCCGCCGGGTTTCGGCCTTTTCTCCCTCTCAAGCCCATCTAATCTAACTAATGCCCCCCTTTTTGTGCTGGAAAGTGAATTAAAAACGGCCAACTCAATACCTGATCCATATCAGCCAGCTAGTTCATGCACATTAGCTGCTGGTCTGCAGCGTCTGTAATTGTGTTACACCACTTGCAGCCTGTAACTATTAGCAAAACACAATCGCCCTGCTGTCGTTAATCATGGACTGGCAATCTATGAGCCCGTATGCGCAACACAGGCTCATTGTGAAAACGTACCCCTGTATACATTTCTGGAGATTGTGAATTATGTAGCCAGAGGTCTGTATGGCTGCATTTCGCCTTAAAAATGAATCCTCCGGGACGGTAGCACGCTGTTTTTTTCGCGCTTAC
This sequence comes from Danio kyathit, assembly GCA_903798195.1. Lineage (NCBI taxonomy): Eukaryota > Metazoa > Chordata > Actinopteri > Cypriniformes > Danionidae > Danio > Danio kyathit. The sequence goes on from LR812528.1 coordinate 1,339,382, forward strand.
CAGCTGACCACTTTCCTTCATATGGATGGCTTCACCACTGTTACCAGTTTGCCCAGTGGCTTACCATGTACGTTAGCGGACTTGAGATGCAGAAAGGAGTTTACCGTGATGACAGGGTTCGAGAAAAATAATAATAAAAAAAAATAAAATAAACAAGTAAATTACAGGGTGAGAATGTGGTAAAATCTGAAAACGTGGTGAAAATTCAGGTGTCCGTGAGGGCTTTCCTTTTCCTGGGTTGCTACTGAATACACTGTCGGTTGGGTTTAGGGAAGGGGTGATTTTGAAACAACGGCCTCTGTCGACAGCAGCTTCCGGTGGATTTACATGAGAACAGCAGGCGGGAATGGCACTCGCGAGAGGAATTTGCGATCTGAAAAAGTGTACACAGCGGCCTCTGGTGGATTCGCAAAACAAAAACTGCAAAAAAAAGTACAACCTGGGACATATTTCCTGATCTCCAGAAATATATACAGGGGTACGTATCCACAATGAGTTTGGGTTGCGTATATGCATGCAAAAGTAAATTTAGTTGTGCCAAAGTCATTTTATTATTTTGATTACACTTTAAAATTGTAAATATGGTATAATTTGCAACGTGGTGTTGAATTATTATGAAAATAATGCAGTATTTTACAATAACTTAATAGACTGGAGTGCTTTATTCTGGTTATACCACAGTTCAGGCACTGTTCAGATGTTGGGTTTCAGACATTTGCTTTTGCAATTTTATTTGTTTAAAGGTAATAATACTTTGTAATAATTATTTGTTTACATATAATCAAATACACTTATATATATATGGCTTTTTATTTTATTTTATTTAGTTTTGTTTTGTTTTGTTTTGTTTTGTTTTATTTTATTTTATTTTATTTTATTTTATTTTATTTTATTTTATTTTATTTTATTATGTAATGATACTAAGAAGAGATATTTAGATTTTTTTTACCCTTCTAAAATATTAACAATAATAATAATAATATTAATAATAAAAAGAAGAAGAAGAAGATTAGATTGGATTATTAACTACGTTAAATGTTCGTCAAGCACAGACCTTTTTCTGGGTGGTTTCTAATGTGTTGCTAGGCAGTTGCAAGGCTGTGTGGTTTCTAGGCAGTTATTATATTTGTTAAAATAATGTTATATAATAATATATTGCAGTTCAGGTCAATACTGTAATAATATTGTATACTGTGATAAAATCACAAGAAGAAAATGTGATACGTCTCAATATAATAAGTCATATTATAGCTGCATTATCTGTAACTGTGAGAAACTCACAATCCCTCTGTGGTTAACTGTGGCCTCCTGTACACCGATTATGAATGGAGAAACAGTAGAAATGGGGAAATATTTCCTTGGCAAATACTGAATTATTATTGAATTTAATTTATTATATATTGCAATATTCAAGATAAACATTTGTTATTTGTCAGTGCAACCAAAATAATAAAATAATACGTTTTTCTGAAATTATTATATACTTAAACACTTTTATCTTTTTGAAAGTAGTCATTAAATATAAAGCATATCTACAATTTACAATAAATTATTATTCAGATATAATAAATATATATAAAAAATTATATTAGACTTTAATTTATAATTAATTATATGGGAAAGGTTCTTAAAAATTCCTGGGCAAATGTTACATTACTACTACTGCTACTGCTACTACTATTACAGATAATAATAATAATAATATTAATAATAATAATAATAATAATAATAATAATAAAAACAACAACAACAATAATAATAATAATAATAATGTTTTTCATAAAATAATAATAATAATATTAATGTTTTCATAATAATAATAATAATAATAATAATAATAATAATAATATTAATAATAATAATAATAATTTTTTTTTCATTAAAACAAATATAATAATGTTTTCATAAAAAATGTTTCCATAATAATATATAAATAATGTTTTTTTTAAAACATCTTTAATAATAATAATAATAATAATAATAATAATAATAATAATACTACTACTACTAATAATAATAATAATAATAATAATAGTAATAATAATAAATATTATTGTTGTTTCTGCTTCATAGAAATGGTGTAAATCCGGACCTGATGAAAGTGTGTTTTATAGAGGGAGGTCAGTTGTTGGTCTTCTACATGTTTTTTTTTTTCGGGAATCCTTCCACTAATCAGCATCTTTCTGCTGGTCTCCATATTTCATCCTCATTGTGCTCCTCTGTACAGAAACAGAAACACCAGCGTGGCCGGTTTCCCTGCTATCTGTCTTCATTCTCCAGCCAGAAATATACAGACCACACTACGCCAGCTTATAATCTCCTGCTCATTTCTCAGCGCCGCGCACACACTGGAACATTCCTGCTGCCTTAAAGGAGACCTATTAAGCCCATAAAGTAAAACAAGTCTCTGATATCCCTAGAGTGTGTTTGTGTGTTTCAGCTGAAAATAGTACACTAATAATGTTTTCTAGCTCTCTGAAACTGACCCTTTTAGGCTTTGTGCAGTTTTGTGTATTTAGTGTTTATCAAGTGTTTTGAACTGCATTATGGGATGTTGATCTCAGATCTGTCAACTTCTGATGTTGGAAATTCAACTCTACAGTTTAACAAAGTGACTTTCATTGACATTTTAGTCATTTGAAATAATTTACAAGCATGTAAAATAGCAGAAAATGAGCTGCAGTTTATTACAAGGTGTCTGTAGCGTAATATACAACACTAACACACACAATACAGCACTACACACTATTACACATGACAATAAAAGTGTTTTTTTTTTTTTCACTTTTTTTTTAGGTTAAAAGTTGTCGGAAGAAACATCCCATAATGCAGTTCAAAACATAAATAAAGGGAAAAATAAAACAGAAAACTAACAAAATGCAGAAAACTGCTAATTTACTGATTTGTTTTACAGTGTGAACGGCCCCTAATACATTCTTTACTGTTTTAGTTTAATCAGATAATCTTTTCTAGTTCTCTCAATTTACATCAAACTGATTAAAGTATTAGGTTAAACTTTGTATAACTTAAATGATTAACCTGATTAGCTTATTAAGTGAGGTAAAGTAATTGTTAAAAGTCACTGTTAAATGTAAGAATCATTATTGTCATCATTTCCCCCTCCCCTTTTTCTTTCTCTCTGTGAAAACAGCAGCGCTGCATCTCTCTGTGAAGATTACACCTTTGTAAGATTAAAGGTGAATTACATCATTTCTGCTGTATTATATTATTATTATTGTTATACAACAGTGGAAAAATACACTCATGCGGTCTTTTATATCACAAACTTGTGTTTTTCTGTGTGACTTTGCTGTAGTTTTTATTAATAGTTTTTAGATTTTTAACTAATTCTTGTTAAGGTTTTAGTGATTTTGGTATATTTGATATACATACTTTTGGTATAATTTTATAAATGTATTTGTAATGTTTTTATTTATGTGTTGCAGTTGTTAAAGGATGTCAAGCTAAAAATGGAAAATTATTATCAATTATAATCCATTATCAAATTATTCATTTAATTATTTTATTAAATATATTGCTTTGTACAAGAGAAGCTTTTGTTATTTGTTAATTCAACCAAAACAATAATTTATATTTTTAACACTTTTCTTTCTTCTAGTAGTTGAAAGAAAAAAAATAATTAATTAATTACTTAAAGCGCTTTTATTCTTTATGTGATTTTTATTTTTTAAAGTAATCATTAAATATACAGCAGATTTAGAATTTGCAATAATTAATTATTCAGACAGTTTAAATATTATCTAAAAAATTATACTAAAATGTATCATGCAATTATATGGGAAAGGATATTAAAAAAACTCCTGAGAAAATGTAATAATAATAATAATAATAATAATAATAATAATAATAATAAATATTAATAATAATAATAATAATAATAGTAATAATGATAATGGCGGTTCATTCCACTGTGGCAACCCCAGATAAATAAAGGGACGAAGCCAAAAAGAAAATATATAAATATAGTATACATACATACATATTAAATATTATTGTTGCTGCTACTTCATTCATATGTTTGTTTGGTTTGTTTGCAGCGATACAATTGGTATGTTTATTCATTCATTCATTCATTCATTCGTTTTCCTTCAGTTTAGTCTCTATTTCAGAGGTCGCCACAGCAGAATGAATCGCCAACTATTCCAACATCTATTCATTCATTTTCCTTCAGTTTAGTCTCTATTTCAGAGGTCGCCACAGCAGAATGAATCGCCAACTATTCCGACATCTATTCATTCATTTTCCTTCAGTTTAGTCTCTATTTCAGAGGTCGCCACAGCAGAATGAATCGCCAACTATTCCAACATCTATTCATTCATTTTCCTTCAGTTTAGTCTCTATTTCAGAGGTCGCCACAGCAGAATGAATCGCCAACTATTCCAACATCTATTCATTCATTTTCCTTCAGTTTAGTCTCTATTTCAGAGGTCGCCACAGCGGAGTGAACCGCCAACTATTCCGACATCTATTCATTCGTTTTCCTTCAGTTTAGTCTCTATTTCAGAGGTCGCCACAGCAGAATGAATCGCCAACTATTCCGACATCTATTCATTCATTTTCCTTCAGTTTAGTCTCTATTTCAGAGGTCACCACAGCAGAATGAATCGCCAACTATTCCGACATCTATTCATTCATTTTCCTTCAGTTTAGTCTCTATTTCAGAGGTCACCACAGCAGAATGAATCGCCAACTATTCCGACATCTATTCATTCATTTTCCTTCAGTTTAGTCTCTATTTCAGAGGTCACCACAGCAGAATGAATCGCCAACTATTCCGACATCTATTCATTCATTTTCCTTCAGTTTAGTCTCTATTTCAGAGGTCACCACAGCAGAATGAATCGCCAACTATTCCGACATCTATTCATTCATTTTCCTTCAGTTTAGTCTCTATTTCAGAGGTCGCCCCAGCGGAATGAATCGTCAACTATTCCGACATCTATTCATTCATTTTCCTTCAGTTTAGTCTCTATTTCAGAGGTCACCACAGCAGAATGAATCGCCAACTATTCCGACATCTATTCATTCATTTTCCTTCAGTTTAGTCTCTATTTCAGAGGTCGCCCCAGCGGAATGCACCGCCAACTATTTTGACATGTTTTACACAGCGGATGCCCTTCTAGCTGCATCCCAGTACTGGAAAAAACCCATACACACTCACAAACTCATTCACACACACACACACATACACACATACACACACACACACACACACACACACACACACACACACACACACACACACTCATGCACTATGGCTAAGCTCCTCCAATTCCCCACACAGAAACGCCAACTGACCCAACCGGGGCTCGAACCAGTGACCTTCTTGCTGTGAGGTCACAGTGCTAACCACTGAGCCACCATGCAGCCCTTATGTCATGTATCATAATTAAAATAATAATATTTTTTTAATATACATTTCCAAACACTTATCCAGAGGAAGTATTTTAACATGCGAGAACTCTGTGGTGCATGTGCTGGTTGTGTATTGTGTGGACATTGTGTAGTCGTGAGTGTTGCAGACGGAGGAATGCGTTTAATGGGGTTTAATGTGTACATACAGCGCCGAGCGGGGGATAATCAGCAGATCGTTACGTCTCATTTTACATGATGCTCGCTGTGTTTCTGGAGAGATTCTCTGTGAGAAACACTGTTGTGCTGGAGATCCGGTTACGGGTTACAGGACCGACCGCTTTCCAGAGCTGCTCATTTTAGAGACGCCTCCAAAAACTACACGTACAGAAAGGAGATCTGAGTTTTCTGCTCTGACGTCTTTCTCATGATTTAGTGCTTGTAAAAAGTCATTTATTATTATTTTACAGTAAATATAATACACTCACAGGGTGTCTCAAGTCACATACCAGTGTTATTATAGCATAACTGAGACACTAAGACAGTTTAATATGTTTTTTGTAATATATATTATTTATGAGAGGTCACCACAGCAGAATGAACCGCCAACTATTCCATTATATATATCTATATATATATATATATATATATATATATATATATATATATATATATATATATATATATATATATAATGTATGTATATAAGGAATGACTATTGAGAAGGGTTTTTTTTTTTAAAGTATGATCACCTATTTATAACTGAATTGAATATTGACGAGGGGGCGGGGTTTAATTTCAGTATAATATATTACTAGCAGAAACTGAATTTTGAGGAGGGACAGGGTTTTATCTTGGTATAGTAAATGATTTCTAATTGAAACGGAATATATTGAGTAGGGGGCGGGGCTTTATTTCAGTATGTTGATGTACTTCCAACTGAAATGTAATATTGAGTAGGGGGCGGGGCTTTTTTTCAGTATAGTAACGTGTTTCTAACCTAAATGAATATTGAGAGGGGGCGGGGTTTTACTTCAGCATTAGAAAGTATTTCTAACTGAAACTGAATATTGAGTAGGGCGGGTTTTTATTTCAGTATGATCACATATTTTTAACTGAAAATGAGTACTGAGAAAGGGGTGGGGTTTTATTTCAGTTAGATTACATATTTTCAACTGAAACTGAATATTGAGGAGGGGGCGGGGTTTTATTTCAGTACGATCACCTACTGAGAACTGAAAATTAAAATTGAAGGGAGGCGTGGATTTTTCAATATGATCACATATTTAAAACTGAAAATGAATATTGATGAGGGGGCATGGTTTTATTTTAATATAATCATGTATTTAAAGCTGAAAATAATATTGAGTAGTGGGCAGGGTTTTATTTCAGTATGATCACATATTTAGAACTGAAAATAAATATTGAGAAGAGGATGAGGTTTTTATTCAATATGATCTCGTATTTACAACTAAATCTGAATACTGAGTAGGGGGCGGGTGTTTTATTACAGTATGATCACATATTTAGAACTGAAAAGAATATTGAGGAGGGGCAGGGGTTTTGTTTCAGTATGACCACATATTTAGAACTGAAAATGAATATTTAAAAGGGAGCGTGGTTTTATTCCAATATGACAACATATATTTGCAACTGAAAATGAATATTGAGAAAGGGGTGGGGTTTATTTCAGTTAGATTACATATTTATAACTGAAACTGAATATTAAGGAGGGGGCAGGGTTTTTATTCAACATGATCACATATTTAAAACTGAACCAGAATTTTGAGGAGAGGGCGGAGTTTTTTTCAGTATGATCACATATTTACAACTGACAATGAATATTGAGGAGGGGGCGGGGTTTTATTTTAAGTATGATTACTTATTTAAAACTGAAACTAAATTTTGAGGAGGGTGCATGGTTTTATTCCAATATGATCACGTATTTACAACTGAAACTGAATATTGAGGAGGGGGCGGGGTTTTATTTCAGTATGATCATGTATTTACAACTGAAACTGAACATTAAGGAGGGGGCGGGGTTTTATTCATCATTCTGGATTTTATTGCAGAATGATCACGTATTTAAAACTGAAACTGAATATTGAGAAGGGGGTGGGGTTTTTATTCAATGTGATCACATATTTGCAACTGAAACTGAATATTGAAAATTAATATTGAGGGGGGGGGGTTAATTCAATGTGATCATGTATTTGCAGCTGAAACTGAACATTAAGGAGGGGACAGGGGTTTTATTCAACATGATCACATGTTTAAAACTGAAACTGAATATTGAGTAGGGGGCGGGTGTTTTATTACAGTATGATCACATATTTAGAACTGAAAAGAATATTGAGCAGGGGGCGGGGTTTTATTTCAGTATGATTACTTATCTAAAACTGAAACTAAATTTTGAGGATGGGCGGGGTTTTTATTCAATATGATCACGTATTTACAACTGAAAATGAATATTGAGGGGGGGGCGGGGTTTTATTCAACATGATCACATATTTAAAACTGAAACTGAATATTGAGGAGGGGGCGGGGTTTTATTTCAGTATGATCACATATTTACAACTGACAATGAATATTGAGGAGGGGGCGGGGTTTTATTTCAGTTAGATGACATATGTATAACTGAAACTGAATATTATATTCAGTTTCAGGAGGGGGCAGGGTTTTTATTCAATATGATCACGTATTTACAACTGAAACTGAATATTAAAGAGGGGGCGGGGTTTTATTCATCATTCTGGGTTTTATTTCAGAATGATCACATATTTAGAACTGAAACTGAATATTGAAACTGAATATTGAGGAGGGGGCGGGTGTTTTATTTCAGTATAGTAATGTATTTCTAACTGAATATTTAGGAGCGGAATATTTCAGTATGATCACATTTTTACAACTGAAGCATATTTCGTCCAATCAGAGAAGGTCTGCCATTACAGAGCAGAAGCAGATGGCCAGATTTTGGTTAAAGCTTACTAAAACATTTTTTATTTTTATCAGTGAATTAACTTTGCACTTTAATTGTTGACTTTAAAACAAACAAAGTGGGCTAGCAAAATAAACATTGTGAATTTAGATTTCATGCTGACTATTGTTATTGCCTGATGGTGTGCATTTTAATACAATTCAAGCTATTATTATTATTGTTATTATTGGCCATTGATTAGGGCCACTAATGCAGTTCTAGCTTTTTTATTATCATTATCATATTCTGACGCAAATGCTGAAATAGCTTTTTCATCAGACAAACCGGTCCCCTAGGTGGAAAGAGTTATTATATTTCACTGAAAGATCATAAAGACACATTTTCTCTGCAGAGTGACTTGCATTGATGAATCAATCAGGACGGCAGGAGTGTTTATTAAGGAAGTAAATGGAGTGTGTTTTGAGTTGCTACAGTAGGTAATGCTGTGCGCTGGCCGTCATCTGTTCCAGTCTCTTTAATGGAGACCCCTGAGTGAATCCAGAGAGCAGCTCTTTAAACTTTTATAACTCTTAACAGGCTGATTTATAATGATGGGCTGAAGCGCAGCGCTGCAGACTTTTCTTTGTCAATACCGAGTGCAAAGAGAGATATTGGAGAACAAAGGAGCGGCGTTGTCACTTTGACAAAGGCTGCGTCTCAATCAGCTTCCTAGGGTGTGGATTAGTAGGTTGTGTACATGAATTTGCACATTAGTAAGGGCACTGATTAGGTTGGTTCACTACACATCGTCAAAACTTCAAATTAAAAGTACATTATAGCTAAATAATTTGATTATTTTGATAAATCCACAACATTTCAAGCATTAAAAGGTACCAAATATGCAAAAATCACTTTTATAAGGGGTTTAAACGCAGCAGTGTGTGTATATTCTAATGGGAAAAATGAATTAATTCCTCTTTTTACATTCATACTTGATCAAAACAGTCTGCAGAAACACTTTGATTGACGTTCTCCCTTTGTATGTGTCATCAGAGGGGGAAATCCCCGCCCACTAGTGACCATCTCTCCCTCATTAGCATAAACAGCCCTGAGTGAGAAGCAGCCGTCCATACGTCATTAGAGTTTTCACCTGCTGAAGATAATGAACACAAAAGAAGATACTTTGAAGAAAGCTGAAAACCTGTAACCATTGACTCCTATAGTATTTTGGTTGTCCTACTATGGAAGTCAATGCTCACAGATTTTCTTCAGAACATTCTTCAGAACCTCTTCCTTCGTGTTCAACAAAAGAAATAAACTCCTCATAAAGGTTTATACTTGAGGAAGAGTAAATAGTAAGCGCATTTTAATTTTATGAGTGAACTAACCCTTTAACGGCATATATTGAGCATCGATGCTCCTTGATATTCACAATGCAATTTCATTAGATTTTACAAGTGCACTGAAATGCATTTTGGCAATGCTTTTATAATGTGTGATGCCCTGATCAGTGCACTGACTACTGAACACCATTGACTTCCATAGTATTAGTTTTACAATCGTAGTCAGGATTCCAACATTCTTCAGAATATCTTCTTTTGTGTTCAATAGAATAAATAAACTCATAAAGGTTTCTAATCACTTGAAGGTGATTAAATAGTAAGTGTATTTAATTTTTTGGGTGTACGAACCCTTTAAGGACATATAGTGAGCATCAATGCTCCTTGATATTCACAGTGCAATTACATTAGATGTTATAAGTGCACTGAAATTCATTTTGGGATTGCACTTATAACATCTGACGCCCTAATCAGTGCACTGACTATGAAAAACCATTGACTTCCATAGTATTAGTTTTTCCTACAATCGTAGTCAATCATTACAGGCTACCAACATTCTTCGAAATATCTTCTTTTGCGTCCAACAGAATAAATAAGCTCCTAAAGGTTAGTAATCACTAAATAGTAAGCGCATTTTTATTTTTTGGGTGAACTACCCCTTTAAGTGAGCATCGATGCTCCTTGATATTCACAATGAAACTTCATTAGATGTTATAAGTGCACTGAAGTGCATTTTGGGATTGCACTGCTAACATCTGACGCCCTGATCAGTGCACTGACTGCTGAACAAGTAAAGTAAAGCAAACACCGCTCCCCTCTGCGACCCCCCCCCCTCAAGTCTCCGACCTCTGACCTCAGCAAAGTCACTTAAATCATTATCTCCCCAGCCTCTTTTTTCCTCGGCGGGTCCCGCAGCTCTACCTGCCAGCTGACGGGCCGTGATCAATTACAGCGGACAGGGGGATCCGTGTCTGGAGGCTCCCCCGGGGCGGATCTGTCAGGGACGGGGGTCATCAGATATGCCTGTGTGGAAGTGTAGGGGTGGCCGGCACAGACAGAAGGGCGTTTTGTCATTGTCCTTGTCTACTTCGCATTACTCACCGGCGGTCGGGTTAATGATAAACCGATCTGGCCTAAAAGAAGCCGTGAGTGAGAGCCGTGCCAACCACTACAGACAGCCCCGGGTGTCTGGAGCTCTGATTCAGCCAGTCTCTGACAGATATAATCCCTTAGCGGGAGAGAAATCTGTGGGACCACATTAATCCTGCTGTTTGTTGTGACTGTGGCCGTGTCCTCCCTGTCAGGGGCACCGGACACCTCCAGACCACCCCTCAGCTTCAAAAAGCCAAAAATATAAGCAGCTTCTAATGGTAAACTTGAAATAATTATATTTTTTTTATAATCAGCCTTGATAAAGCAGTCTGCAGAAACACTTGGATTGATATTCGCCCTTTTTTATGTGTCATCAGAAAGGGAAAGCCCCGCCCATTAGCTCCGCTCATTAGCATAAACAGCCCTGAGTGAGAAGCAGCCACCTGCCGAGTTTTTACCTGCTGAAGATAATGAACAGAAAAGAAGATGCTTCACCGGTGTGAGTGATGTTAGTCTCCTGTAATCCTATTCAGAGCTTCTTTCTGAGCCACCTCCGTTTCCCCAGATCAGGAATCGTATATGTGGATGCCTAATTAAGCACATTAGCACTGGCGTTAAAGCTGCCTCAGAATAAGCAGGCCAAACTTTATCTTATACTGTAAATGCAATCCTTTTATGTGTCAGCTACCCACCCTTCAGCAAATATTTTGCCTAATTTATTATTTCAGAGGGATTGAAGAATGGTTAATGTGTTAAAGCTGGACAGATTCTGCTCTGAAAGTAGCACTTTATTTTACTTATTACTTATTTGCACCTATATTTGTGATGTGGATACTATGTACTTATTATCGTCATTACATAAACTGGGTATTAAAGGGATAGTTCCTCCCAAAATAAGATGTACTTAGTATTTAATCTTCCTCAAGTGGTTCCAGATCGTAGTCACCACAGCCGATATATCAGCCGATATTTATCATTTTTCAATTATCGGCATATAGGCAGATCTTTTTTTTTTTTTTTCAGTTTGGCTGATGTGTTCATAGCAGGACTTTTATTTTGACACACTGTGCTCACATATTGCCTTTTGCACATGGTAATTTAGTTCAATTCAATTCACCTTTATTTGTATAGCGCTTTTACAATGTAGATTGTGTCAAAGCAGCTTCACATAGAAGATTATAGCAAATTGAAACAGTGTCAGTTCAGTTTTCAGAGATTAAGTTCAGTTCAGTTTAGCTCAGTTCAGTGTGGCTTAATAATCACTACTGAGAGTCCACACACTGAGGAGCAATTCCATCGATGCGCAGTTCTGTTTAATATGGATAGACGTCTATCTAATAATCAGATTATTTAACAAAGTAATTAAAATGTCTACATAAGCATTATAATGATTCCTTGAATTAGTAGACCTACCCCTGAACCTAACCTTAACCTTGTTAAGAACTTTCTTGAATTAAACGTAATTATTAATTAAAATAAATACAATATAATTAATTGTATAACAATAAATTATATATTTCCTAGTACTGGGTTGCGGCTGGAAGGGCATCTGCTGCATAAAACATATGCTGGGTAAGTTGGCGGTTCATTCCACTGTGGTGACCCCAGATTAATAAAGGAACTAAGCTGAAAAGAAAATCATTAGAAATAAATTATATATTTAATGAAGTAAAACCTCTATGAATTTCTTTATTCTGTTAAATACACACAATAAAACATATTTTGAAGAAAGCTGAAAGCATGTAACCATTGACTTCTATTGCTTTTCCTACTATGGAAGCCAATGGTTACAGGTTTACAGCTTTATTTAAACTATCTTCTTTTCTAACTTAAGAAACTCAAACAGGTGGAACACGTGTAGGATGAGTACTGTAAATGATGACAGAATTTTCAGTCTGTGACTTATCCCCTTAACTAGATACTCTTTCTAAACCTACCCCTGTACCTAACCTTAACCTTGTTAAGTAATTTCTTGAGTAAGATCAGTGCAATTTACTAAGCTCATCTTTAGTAATGTTTAACTATCTATTTGCTTAGCATTCTTATAATGATCGCTTTATTTAGTAATAACGGGAAATAATACTTTCTAGTTTGCTATTAGCAAATACACAATAAAATCTAAATTTATATATATTTAAATCATATATATATATATATATATATATATATATATATATATATATATATATATATATATATATATATATATATATATATATATAACTATATTTAATGTGAACGTTTATTTTTTTAAATCTATTTTCAATTTATTTTCAATTTAATTCCACTGTAATCTGATGTAAACATAATTTTTAATTAAAATAAATACAATTATAATTAATTATATAATGATAAATTATCTAATTAATAAAGTAAAACCTCTGAGTTTCTTTGTTTTGTTAAACACACACAATAAAAGATATTTTTAAGAAAGCTGAATGTTACCATTGACTTCCATTGTTGATCCTACTATGGAAGCCAATGGTTACAGGTTTACAGCTTTATTTAAAATATCTTCTTTTGTGTTCAACAGAAGAAAGAAACTCAAACAGGTGGAACACGTGTAGGGTGAGTAAATGATGACAGAATTTTTAAGTTTTGTGTGAACTATCCCTTTAACTAGATACTCTTTCTAAACCTACCCCTGGACCTAACCTTAACCTTGTTAAGTTTGCTCAGCTCACCTTTAGTAACATTTAATTATCTATTTGCTTTATAAAGTAATCTCTGATTAGTTCGGTTAAATGATGCTTTATTACAGAATAATATTTACAAATTCCCATGCACAATATATGGTTTCAGCATCAATATCGCAATGTGATCATTCACAATAGTCACATCACAGGATATATATGCAATGCTGAAATTGCACGGTTTGTTACTCTAATAACGATTAACTGTATTGAATTATTTATACATTGAAGACTACGCAGGATATTTTGCATTTGATTTATGTATTTATCTATGCTTGTAGTTTATTTATAATATAAAATATGCCATCTAAAAATAATGAAAGTCTTGCCAAATAGAGATATTCAAGTCATCTGGTGAAATAGTATTCATATTGCAATGCATATCGCAGAACAGCACAATATCGCAACGTTAGATTATTCACATGCGCAATTCAGGTCACAGAAACAGTAGGCGGTCACTGCCGTCGTCTATTAGCACAAGATAAAAGCATGTATGTATACTTTCCAATGTAAAAACACCCACTTCGGGTCACACACAGCAGGGTCCCGCAGCTCTGCACTCAGGATATCCTGTGCGAACCTGCATTGATTTACTGATGACTGACTCTTGGGTAAACAGTTTCATTTCCCTGTCCTGAGCTCTCTCATCTCTTCTAATGTGATGCAGGTGAATGCCAGAGAGGAAAAAACTCCTCCGGCATGATCCAACCCAGTCCCCGCTCCTGTAATTACATCCCTAAATACACCCCAGGCCTGCTCGCAGTGGGGCGACGGCGAGTTTAATCAGTTGTCCTTTGATTGTGCCATCTAAAAACATGCCGTTTGATGCAGAACATGCAATGCTTTTTTGTTCTTGTAGCCCGCTGTCATATCTTACTCCAGACATCTGTTCAGCTGTGACCCGCTGTCTTATGCTTTTCAACCCAGGCGTAGATGTTGTTTTGTAAAATTGCGAGCGTTTATTTTACAGGCCGACTTTAAAGACCCCATTTAATCTGGCTCCATTGCTTTGAGTGCGCTCCTAAAGCTCGACTTGCACATTTATAACTCACTATCAGGGCTGAAACCATCTATGACTCTTCTTGGCTAAAGTCTAGAAGGGATACAGTTGTGGATGCTCACATCAATATACTGTAGCATAAGTTTTGTGACACCTTACAACAATAATTCATATTTTTACAAGACAGTGAGAGTTGGGTTTATGGTTGGGGTAGAGGTAGATGTTAATAATATACTAATAATGGGTCATATAATGAATAATCCTCTGTATAATCACTGTTTTTACATTACTGTGATGTTTGGGTTTAGGGTTGGGTTAGGGGTAGACTCACAAAATACAGTTAATGGGTGAATTAATAAATAATATAAATAATTGTCATTAACTCACCATACAATAAAATAAATAAATAATACATTTTTTTAAATTATATATATATATATATATATATATATATATATATATATATATATATATATATATATATATATATATATATATATATATATATATATATATATATATATATTTATTCATTCATTAATTTTCTTTTCGGCTTAGTCCCTTTATTAATCTGGGGTCACTACAGCGGAATGAACCACCAACTTATCCAGCAGATATTTTACTGGAAAAAAAAAAAAAAAAAAAAAAAAAAAAAAAAAAAAAAAAAAAAAAATATATATATATATATATATATATATATATATATATATATATATATATATATATATATATATATATATATATATGGCAATAATAATAAAAATACAATTAAATGGGTAATTTAATATTTATTTATAATTTTATTTTTACTTTATTAATAACAAAAGAATTTCACGTCACAGCAGAGGTCAACATACAATAAAATAAAAATTAAACACACACACACACACACATATATATATATATATATATATAGAGAGAGAGAGAGAGAGAGAGAGAGAGAGAGAGAGTGAGTGAGAGATGGCAATAATAAACAAAACTACAATTAAATGGTTAATTTAATAAATAATACTAAATATTCTCTGTATAAGTGCTGTTTTTAGGTTATAGGTTTAGGGTTGGGCTAGAGGTGGACCTTCATATTTTTTTAATTATTTATTTCATTAATTTATTTAAGTTTTTTTAGACTTTAATAATTACAAAGGGAAATTTATATGTCACAGCAGACCTCGCCATGCAATAAACTGACTGACTGACTGACTGACTAAATAAATAAATAAATAAATAAACAAATAAATAAATAAACAAATAAATATTAAATGCAATAATAATAAAATTTCAATTAAATGGGTAATTTAATATATATTTTTATTATTTCATTTTTAGACTTTATTATTCCCAAAGAGAAATTCACGTCACAGCAGAGCTCAACATACAGTTAAATAAATAAACATCAAATAAAAATAAATAAATAGATAGACAAATAGATAATAAATAAATAATATGTAAAATGCAATTACACCTAAATGGGTAATTTAATAAATAATACTAAATATTCTCTGTAAAAGTACTGTTTTTACATTATGGGTTTAGGGTTGGGGTAGAGGTGGACATTATTAAATGTTTATTTTATTTTTTATATTTTATTAATTCCAAAGGGGAATTCATATGCCACAGCAGAGCTCACCATACAGTTAAATAAATAAATAAATAAATAAATAAATAAATAAATAAATAAATAAATAAAAGGCAATAATGATATAATAATTACAACTAAATGGGAAATACAATAAATAATATAAAAAATTATCTGTATAAGAGGTGGACATTGATAAAAAAAAATATTTTATAAAATTTGTTTAGACTTTAATATTAACAAAGGGAAATTCAATAAAATAAATAAATTAAAATAAATTAATAAAAGTAATTAAGAAATTAATAAATAAAATAAAAAATATGAATACATAAGTACATTATATATATATATAAGGCAATAATAACAATAAAATTACAATTTAATTGGTAATTTAATAAATAATATGAAATATTGTATAATTTAATCACTGTTTTTACATTACTGTAATGTTTGGAGTAGGGGTAGACATTAACAAAAATACAATTAATGGGTAAATTATTAAATAATAAAAAATAATTATCATTATCTTTCGTCCACAGCTGTATCCCTTCTAGCATCAACCCTCTTGGGTGTAGAATAAACTCTTCTCCCTCTTAATACCACCTGCGAAGGACAAGCTATTGCTTACATTGCACTCTAACTTCCTGTTTTAACAGGAACGTCAATTCATCTTTATTTCTCTAGCACTTTTACAATGTAGATTGTGTCAAAGCAGCTGAACACAGAAGTTCTAGTAAACTGAAATCGTGTCAGTCCAGTTTTCAGAGTTGAAGTTCAGTTTAGTTCAGCTCAGTGTGGTTTAATTTTTACTGCTGAAAGTCCAAACACTGAAGAGGAAATCTATCAATGCGCAGCTCCACAAGTCCCAAACCAAGCAAGCCAGTGGCGACAGTGGGGGAACAAACTTCACCAACTGACCAAAGTGAAGGGAAAAAACCTTGAGAGAAACCAGGCTCAGTTGAGCACAACCTTTTCTCCTCTGGCCAAACTACCTGTGCAGAGCTGCAGTCTAGGTGCTGGAGGCTGTAGAACGATGGACGTCCGTAGTGGAGAAGCTGCAGGTGTGAGTAGGTCACTGGCAAGGGTTTAATGCGGAGACTCGTCTGTCACTGCGGTCTTTAAATAGGTCATCACAGGAAAGAAAATTGAAAGGGAATTGCAGAAGAGCAATTTACCCAAGATCTCAGAGTTTGTCTTGATAACATAATAGAGCCTCAGGTACGATCACGCTACAATATAAATTGCTTTTCGCAGCACGAGAGATCCAGCAAATGTGCCTTGTTGAGAGGGCAAAAAACCCTCAAATGTTTCCACATAGTTTTAACTGCAGGAAATAAGAGCATAAACAGTCCCGCTTCCCAGCATAGACACACATGCATCTTTTAATGACAGTCAGCTTTTTTCCCCCTGCTCTTTGTTTTTTTTTTTTTGTTGTTTGTATCATTAGTCTGGTTTCCATTACATATGGCGCTGCCCACAGTCCACTCCGGGGAGATTCGCGTGCTATATGCGACCACAGAAGATGTTTGCCTGTTTGCCAGATCCAGCTTAAGATGATCCTCATACAGTATCCTGATCATATGACTGCTTTTGTGTATTGTGTTTGTGCCACAAAAGAGGAAAAGAGGATGGATGTGCGGGTTAAGATAACCTCTCTGAAGGTCACGGACTCTCCTGTGAAGAGTAAACAGTCTAAATGGAGACTTTCACATTTCTGGGATTTCTCGACAGCGGAAGTTGTTGTAGTTGGTAAACCTGAAGTGCAGTAAATGGGAGAGTACAGCAAATATATATATATATTTTTTGCATTCCTATTTGCTCAAATAATAAAAGAAAAACTCTGTGTTTCCATTCAAAAAATGTGAATTAAATGTATGTGCTAAACTGGAATATCACATAAAAGACAAGCAAATAAAGCCGCGTTTCTATCCAATGAGTCAAAGAGAACAAAAACGTCACTTCCTGATTAACTGGCGTCAAATATCAACAGTAAAAACTACATTTGCTGCGGTAGGAGAAGCTGCGTGAGTCTTTTCTTTATTTAATAAATGACTTGCGCCTCAGTAGACAATCCCGACATGCAATGATTGCATAGTGGTGATACAAGGCGTGAGATGCGGAGCACAGGCGCTCTTAATTCTGGAGGTTATTAATAATATAATAACACTAATACTGAAATGAGGTGTTTTAGAATGACCAAATCAACATTTCAGATGGTTTACAGTGAGCTCAGCCTGCTGGTTTGTCCATTCGCACATATTTTAATCATCACATGATCTCTTATAATAAAATCACATGACTTTTTTTAATGCGCACACTGCAATTTGTGCGGTAAAAGTGTTTCCATCGTAGTTTATGCGCATCTTTTCTTACAGAATAAAACGTTTATCCTGCTCAGTTATGCGCATACGGTTTTATGCGCATTTTCAAAACTAATGTGCATCATGGCGTTTCCATCAGCAGTTTTTTTTTATGCGCATATCCAAAATGCACATAAAAATAGGTGGTTTGAAACATAGCTGAAATGATAGCGTTATCAAGACTTTCAGAATAAGAAAACAAATAGTCTGAGACTGATAACGGCAGCCAGAAGAGAGAATAATGTCACATTTACGGTCCCACCTCCATATTCTATGCATTACATGCACCTAGGGTTGTCACAATACTGGAATTTGATACCAATCGGTACTGAAATTTGAAAAACGTTAATTTCCCGCTAACATTTGAGCGCTGTTGAGCGCGTTCTTAAACGGCGCTGATTTGCCATTGTGTTCACGTGCTCAACAGAAATGACTGTAATTGGCCATAACCAGGGCTTAATTTGTGCCGGAACACGCCGGATCCGGATCCGGCACATCTGAAATCTAATCCGGCACCTCATTTTACCGATTCCCCTCCTCAATCGCCCTTCTCCCCCGTCCGCGGTTCACTTTCGCTTTCTTCTGCGACTCCCCAACCCTCTTCACTGTCGTCCGTGACATCTCTGCCCTGCTCACTTTCATCCGCGACACCCCTCCGCCATCCACGCAACAACCCCCCCTCCCACTAACCCCCTCCCCCCTCCCCACTTTTGTGCGCGTCTGCCTGATCCATTACCTCGATCTGTTCCGGGACCTTACAATTCACAAATTAAGCACTGGCCGTAACAGTCATCAGTTCAACCAACTCCGTGTAACCACAGATTCAGGGACACTGGAGCGTTTTAAAGCTGCGATTCATCAGCGGATCGCTCGTATGTCAGCTTATAGACAAACCAGCTGATTGACATTGAAATGAATGTTCAAAACTTTCAAGGATTTAGGATTCTGACGCTTAAACGTGCCATAACTGTCTAAGAACTGTTAATGATAGATCATAACCGTTTTTTACGTATTGCTGTATAGTTACAGTCTTCATTCCATATAAATAATTAAATGCAGTTCATCTTTGTTAAAGCTACACACTATAAATTTGTATAGTTGCGTAAATCGTATTACAGTCACATGCCTTAAAAACAGAACATCTTTCACTGCAGTAGGGTTAAACTTCACAATGAGTCCACAAGTCATGTGTAAGTCACTGTGGTTCCTGGTTCATTATAATCCCAATTTAACATTGCATGCGATGTGACTATTTCAGATGCGCACTTTGAGATATTAATGCTGAAGCAATATATTTTCCATAAAACACAGTGACTCTCGCTTTAAATTAAAATGAGGCTGTGCTCTTTTCAAAAGAGGGCGGAGCTAAAATTTACCCATGTGTCAGCATAGTGGCAGATTCAATAATAGCAGAGTTTTCACTCAGGGCTGTTTATGCTAATGAGGGAGAGATGGTCACTAGTGGGCGGGGTTTTCTCTCTCTGATGACACGTACAAAGGGAGAACGTCAATCAAAGTGATTCTGCAGACTGTTTTTATCAAGTCTGATTATAAAACGCAATCAGTCAATGTTTACCTGTAGAGGCTGGTTATATTCACACACTGCTGACACACAACGGTTTTTAAACCCTTTCTATAAAAGTGATTTTTGCACAATAGACCCCCCTTTGAAGCTACAAACTAGTTTAAGTTAGCTTGAAATCGTATATATGCCTCATCAAATGCCTTAAAAACACATTCACCTAGGGCTGGGCGATTTTTTTTTTTTTTTTTTTTTTTTTTTTTTTTTTTTTTTTTTTTTTTTTTTTTTTTTTTTTTTTTTGATTAATCAAATTTACGTTTTAAGACGATTGAATTTTTTATAAAATCGAGGTATCGCGATTTTTTTTAAATAAAAATATTAAAGCAGCTTTCCCACTATCATGCCAAACCGTTCTAAACTGTTAGACAACCGTGCTGAATTGTGCTGACAGATTCTGTGTGTTGACGTCGCGGCTCTGTTGATGAGCAACCACAGCTGGCTCAGTGCAAGCGTGCTAGCCCATTGTCGCAAGGTGCGCACGCAGTCAGCGGAGGCGCGCGATGCGGCGCCAGGCGAAAGTATAAATCCAGCTTAACACTCAGGGCTGGCGCGTTCATAGAGGCAACCTAGGCAGAATAGTGAGCGAGAACCCCCCGGTCCTTACTTTTATCCGCGACACCCACCCGCTCCCGGTCCTCTTTCATCCGCAAACCGGTAAGTTTCTATTTCACTTTCGGGTTGAGGGCGTTCGCCTAGAGCGCCAGTTCAGCTTGCTCCGGCCCTGATTACACTATATACATTACACAAAATAATAAAATAGGCTACAAGTTTTATTCGTGGCTAGAGCTTAATTAATTTGATTGACATATAGGCAATAAGACCTTTACTTCGCCTGACTGAGCGTGAGTTTATTGCATGCTGCGCTGTATTCGGTAGCACAGATCGCTCTGATCTGGGTGAGAACTTTACCAGCGACTACATGCACTGCTGAAAGCCTTTTTTTCCTGTTGCGCATCGAATCAACAACAACATATATCCATGGAACACAAACTTGCAGACTCTTTGAACAACGAGGAAATAATTGCACCTGATTCAAAGCCCAGACGTCTGGTTTTTATATTCGCGAACCACCTGAAGGACGGTTACGGCGTGTTGTGAATGTCGGCTGTCACCGCAGAAAGTCAAATCTTTCTTTAATTTGGACTTTTGCTTGAAAGCTTTACGGAGTGGCACAGTAGCTGTCCAAGGTACTGTAGCTATGAATTACATCACAACCCATATATGCACCAATAAACAAGTCAAATGAATGAATAAATAATTGTTTTTACTCCAAAAAAATATCAATACGTTTTGACAAATGTTTTATAAAAATAAATTGAGCAATTTTCAACATTTCAGCTATAGGCTGTTATACGATTCAGTTAAATATAAGATAGACATTTAAATATAGATAGATATGTAACAGGTTTCTGTGGGGTTTTTTGTTGTTCACGGTGATCTGTAATATATACTGGGTGGTGTAGCTACGCACAAATATTTTCTAAAACGTCAAGCAGGAATTTGTCTATAGAAATGTAATAGGCTACACCTTGTTGACCAATTTATGCATGTATGGCCATTAAAAATACATGTTCCTTAACCAGATGGTTTTTCAAGTTACTTATAAAGAGATTGTTACTTCAGTCATGTTGTTGTAATGTTTTAAGTTGACTATAGTTACACAGTAAAAAAAAACAAAAAAAAAACGAAATCGTGAATCGGTCAAACCTTATGAAAAAATCTAGATTTTTTTTTTGCCATATCGCCCAGCCCTACATTCCTCGCATTAGGGTTAAACTTTGCAATGTTCTGAAATCTGTGGTTCCTGGTTCATTATAATCCCGATTCAACATTGCAGCTCCTGTGACATGACTATTGCATATGCGCACATTGAGATATTGATGCTGAAGCGATATATTTTCCCTAGTTCACACCCCTAGTAAACAGTGCAAACAAGAGCGCCGTTGACTTGTCGAGCAGCATGACTCCTTTCCTCCCCTCTACCCATTACCTCTCATGGTGTTTATTCTGCTACTCCAAATATTGTTTCGTCACTTTGAAGAAAAACAGCAAACAGCCACGAGGGCGTCTTTAAGAGATGTTTAACGTGGTGCGGCGTTCAGCCCAGCGGGGTCGAGGTGCGCTGAACGCCACTTGTAGAGGGTTTTTTTTTTACCTCTGATGCTGACTGGCCCTGACACAAACAATGCAGCCTTTCACAGCCCTCACCCTGATGTAATTAACTTGCTGAAAACCTTTTCCACCGCTTGTTTTTTTAGGCCGCGTTCCACCGCTGCTTGTACAAAAAGGGTCCGGAGGAATGGCGAGCTGGAGAGGGAAAAAGAGAGAGACAGTTCCAGTGAACTTTTCTTATCTTTTGCCCTTTAAAATTACCACAGAGAAAGACATTTGACACAGCGGCAACAAAGCAGGGACTTTATTTTTCCACTGTACTGATGTTCAAGTATATATTAACAATAATCACTGTTTCAAAGTAGCTTGACAAAAGCTGCACATCACTGCACTACAACCAAATTCGGAAAAGTTAAGGTTATTAGCTACTAGTAATTCACTAGTATAGCTTTTAAACAGTAAAAGTTCATTCATTCATTTTCCTTCCAATTAATCAGGGGTCGCCACAGCGGAATGAACCGCCAACTATTCCGGCATATGTTTTGTGCAGCAGATGCCCTTCCAGCTGCAACCTAGTACTGGGAAACACCCATACACACTCGTTCACACACACACACTCATACACTACGGCCAGTTTAGTTCATCAATTCCCCTAAAGCGCATGTGTTTGGACTGTGGGGGAAACCGGAGCACCCAGCGGACACCCACGTCAACACGGGGAGAACATGCAAACTCCACACAGAAATGCCAACTGACCCAGCCGAGACTCGAACCAGCAACCTTCTTGCTGTGAGGCGATCGTGCTAACCATTGAGCTGCCATGCAGCTCACAGTAAAAGTTATTTTTTTATATATAAACATAGTTAACCTGCAGTTCCGTATATAGTATATAGGTGATGTCTATGTGTAGATGTTCAATGAAGTGTGTTTGTGTATTAAACGTGTGTTGTCCTCGAAGTCTTCGATGGTTGGCATCTCTTCGCAGATCTTGGATCTCATCAAGTGACGCTGCAAAGAAAATTTGCCTAGCTGCCGTTCATAATGTATTTAAACAAGAGATATTAAATGTCAATGCTAACACAAAGTTCTATAAATGAAAGTAGGAGTTATATAAACACACAGAGAAACAAACCTATAAACCATAGAAGTAATTCTAACAAAGTGCCTGCTGTATTAAGACAGTAAGCGTGCCTTAAAAGACAGGTCTTTAATCTAGTTTTGAAGCCTCAGACATGATCAGGAAGGCTATTCCAGTGTTTAGGAGCCATATATGAGAAGGCTCGACCTCCTTTAGTGGACTTTGCTATTCTGGGTACTACCAGATGACCTGAGTTTTGAGATCTTAAAGAGCGTGTTGGATTGTAGCGAGACAGAAGGTTGGTTAGATAAATAGGAGCTAGATTCATTCATTCATTTTCTTTTCGGCTTAGTCCTTTTATTAATCTGGGGTTGCCACAGCGGAATGAACCGCCAACTTATCCAACATATGTTTTACGCAGCGGATGCCTTTTCAGCTGCAACCTATCACTGGGAAACAAGGAGCTAGATTATTTAGTCTTATTATACATTGGACTAGAAACAAGACAAACATTTTGCCGTGCATCTCTTTAACATGCTCCTACCGTTATGTGATGCATCGTGTGTATGCTTTAATAAAAAGACAGGTCTTTAATCTAGTTTTGAAGCCTCAGACAGTATCAGGAAGGCTATTCCAGTGTTTAGGAGCCATATATGAGAAGGCTCGACCTCCTTTAGTGGACATTTCTATTCTGGGTACTACCAGAAGCCCTGAGTTTTGAGATCTTAGAGCGGGTTGGATTGTAGCGAGACAGAAGGTTGGTTAGATAAACAGGAGCTAGATTCATTCATTCATTTATTTTCTTTTCAGCTTAGTCTCTTTATTAATCTGGGGTCGCCACAGTGGAATGAACCGCCAACTTATCCAGCGCATGTTTTACGCAGCGGATGCCCTTTCAGCTGCAACCCATCATTGGGAAACAAGGAGCTAGATTATTTAGTCTTATTATACATATTATTCTGGGTACTACCAGACGACCTGAGTTTTGAGATCTTAAAGAGCAGGTTGGATTGTAGCGAGACAGAAAGTTTGTTAGATAAACAGGAGCTAGACTATTTAAAGCCTTATAGGCAAGAAGCAACATTTTATAATCAATATGGAACTTAACAGGCAGCCATGTTAAGCCTCTTGATTTTTTATTTATTTTTTTTTTTGTTCTATGAGCAAAACGTCTAGAAAACAAAACCCGAAAAAGAAATGAGAACAAAACGAGCCGAGTTGGTGCATCTAGAGTCTCTTAAAACTCACTATGTCATGAAATAATTGTGGGAAGACTCACAGTGTATTTATAAAACCGCTTCCTGGAAGCAACCGGGAGACAAATGCTGCAACGCTCCAGAGTGCTCTCATAAAAAGACAACGGGCCCAGGACAGAACCCCTGCCGTCTCATGAAACGCACTGTAGACACGCTTGCCTGCTTACAAAACCAAGGGAGCTACCTTTTTTAGACAGGATTTTAAGGTGTCATGCTGGCTGTTTTCACATTAATTATGATGCCTTTTCGGATATCTCTTGTTTTCTGCCAAGCTCTTAGTCAGCACTCACAAAATGCAGAGCTCAGTGAAAAGATACAAAAATAAAGCAGACATGGCAGATGCTTTTCATAATGACTTTTACTAATTAAAAATATTATACTTCTTTCCGATAATTGTTTGTGCCTGCATTTATTTATTTATTTATTTATAACTTTGCAGCATACTGTAATCTAGCCGTATCAATGCAGAGTATTTAAAAAAACTATTAATTTATAGACATAGTTCTCTCAAAAATTAATATTTACTTACTATTTACATATACTCTTAAGGGGGTATAAACCTTTATGAGTTTCTTTCTTCTGTCATATCAGATGTTAGATATTCTGAAGATACCATATAGGAAAAACAAATACTTTGGAAGGCAATGGTTACAGGTTTCCAGCATTTATCAAAATATCTTCTTTTTAAACACAACAAATAAGTATAAAGTGTTACGAAACTCTTAAACACATTTTTTGAGATGCTAACAGACATATACACTCACTGGCCATTTTAATAGCTACACCTTACTAGCACCGCGTTGAACCCCCTTGTGCCTTCAGATCTACCTTAATCCTTTGTGGCATAGATTCAACAAGGTACTGGACATTTTCCTCAGAGATTTTGCTCCATATTGGCGAATCTCCCATTCCACCTCATCCCAAAGGTGCTCTATTGGATTGAGCTCTGGTGACTGTGGAGGCCATTTGAGTACAGTGAACTAATTGTCATATTTGAGAAACCAGTCTGAGATGATTGGCGCTTTATGACATGGTGCGTTATCCTGCTGGAAGTAGCCATCAGAAGATGGAGACACTGTGGTCATAAAGGGATGGACATGGTCAGCAGCAATACTCAGGTAGGCTGTGGCGTTGACACGATGCTCAATTGGTACTATTGGATGAGGCAGGATGAATCCATGCTTTCATGTTGTTCATGTTCCAGCGTTTAGGAGCCATATATGAGAAGGCTCGACCTCCT
>LR812528.1:1370000-1427500 GCA_903798195.1 Danio kyathit
TTTTCATGTTCTCCCCGTGTTCGCGTGGGTTTTCCCTGGTTTCCTCCCACCGTCCAAAAACATACACCATAGTCAATCGACTAAACCAAATTATTGCCTAAGACAACTTTAGTTTACACTTTTCACACGGCGATAAGCGGGGGAGTTCTCGAGACCTTCCTGAGCTCGAACTTCTCTCTCGCCCTTCTAACGGGAGGGAGCCCCGGGCTCGAGGATATACGAGCTTAGGGCTCTCTCCCGGGACGGCATGCCAATTACGCTTTATTGATCATCAGCTACGTGTGAACTCTTGAAAATATGTTCTTTTTAAATGTCTGGGTAAAAAAATCAACCCTTTTCTCCTCATTGAACACAGTATATTTGATTTTTAGTAACATTTTAAAGTAGTTTGGAGCAGTAAACATGTCAGGATAGATAATGAAAACAAATCATTGACTTCTGCTGTCTTCATTAGTTTCAAAATCAGATTTCTTTACAACGTGAAAAGGCATCTTTGCATATCTTTCTGTTCTGTGGATATAAAGTAAACCGCTGCACTGTTCAGCTCCACAGCATGCTGGATGTTGCTTTATAAGTGATTTGTTTTTCAGATGTTTGCTGAATCGGGCTACATGGTTTGATGTAGATGCTCCTTTTCTGATGGAGATACTGTTGCCATAAAAAAAATTGTGGTAAGATAAACCACTTACATATGTGAAGTTTATTTATAAACTAATTTGGAGAGGATCACGTGCTTATGATTGATCACAGCTGGTCCCGCAATATTCAATTTATGATTCACCAATCAGACGATTCCTAAGCCACTATAAATACCCTAAGCTCCATATAAAAGCCATCATTGTTTTGAAGAGTCCCCCCTTCCACCCTTACTCCTCCTCCTTTCCTAGATAGGTGACACGCTGGCCCAGTGGTTAGCAAAATGTCGTGTCTCACAGGACAGTGGTGCTACACAAATTAATCAGAAATACAAACACAGTACTGGACATAAGAGCTATTAAAAAAAGCTCTGCATAACTAACATATATACTATATATACTAGAGATGCCACAATTCTCAATACAATATTGAACCATTCGGTACGACATCCACGGTTCAATAGGCGCTTGTGAATTGCGTTTTTTCCGGTTTTACGTTTAAATAATTTGTGTGTATTATTTCTCTCCAAATTGACTGTTTGTGTGTGCCTGTAAGTCTACGAGCTGAGATGAGGAAACTCTTCCACGCGAGTAAATATTCAATCACTATGCTCTAAAGTTAGGGGGCGCTCCACCATCATTCCACACTTTAACATGGCGAGCGGCAGTAAAGTGAGACGGCAATACGAGGAAGCGCCCGTGTTTCGGTTACACGTATAGACTAATAGAATGGAAACACTTCCATCATGACTGCACATCTGCGGCGCCATCACCCAGCAATATCACTGTCTGAAGGCAGAATAGCAGAGAAGGTAATAAAGTCCTCCATAAAACAACAATCCCTCGATGAATCCTTCCAGCAAACATACCCAACTGGTTTCGAAAGCCACATAAAAATAACAAGTGTTATGTTTAATTAAGATGGTTTATTTATATTTACTGAAGTATAAATATGTTTATTTGAAATGGTCAATTTATGTTTATTAACTTCACATGCATGTTTATTTTCAAAATGTAGGAATTTCAGCAATTTCCGTTGTTACAAACATAGTTGGTTGATTTGCCATTTCCCAAATCCATCGCTCCAACGAACATTCGCAAACTGTGTCGTAAACTTGAGCACTTGAAACGACACCTCTGGAGCTGTAGTTAGAAGCATAGTTCCTGGCTGTGTTCTATTCCCACTTATCCCCCCTATGCCCTATTCATTTAGAACATTCTAACATTCAAACTTGGAATTATTAAAAATAAAAAAGCATTAAGGTCATCTCTCTTAGGTGTAATTTGCTTTCAAAGTATTTTACAGTTCAGTTTTAGCGAACTTCATGTTTACAATTGTGCTCCCTTTGCAGTGCACTTTGAAAACATTAATATCATTTTGAACACAGCCTCATGGCGAAAGCTATAGGTATATTTAAAAACGGAAATTATGTTACGTCTCCAAAGCTTGTGAAAATAAAAAAACATAGCATACGTTAATTCTTTTATTTTATAGTGGATTATTCATTAAGTTTCTCTGCTGTATATGACATGGGTCTGTTGGTTAGAACTTTCTGCTGTGGTTTGCATGTGTCAAATTGTATTTTTCTTTTAAATAAATAAACAATATCCTAAATAATAATAATAATAATAATCATCATCATCATTAATATTATTAATATTATTATTAAAGTAAATATATTTATAATAAATCGCCTCATTATTTATTTATTTATATGATTTATATATGATATTAGAATATTGTTAGCTTTTGTAAGTGATTTTATGTTTTAGAATAGATTAATGTTCAACTTCTCAATAATATTAGTAAAGCAAACATTGGCCCTATATGTGCCATTTACATATATTTTCATTAATAGGCCTATGGAAAGCGAGTGCATGTTTTTACTAAAACTAATATTGGATTTTATTTTAAATGCGTGTTTGTGTAAAACAATATAATTTGCACAAAGAAATGATGGAGTTGTTCTCTAAAGAAGTTACTCCACCCCGTTTAGAGCATCATTATGGGCATTTTACGTTATAACTAACGTGGTTCAAGCGATGGATCTGCGACAGAGACACTACGGGTTTTGGGAAACACTCGTCACTACATCGTTCTTTTGCCAAATGATGCATCGCACCATAGTTCAGCCGCGTGTTACGTCGTTGTTTGGGAAACGCACCCCTGGGCAGGATATCGTTCAGGAGAGGTATTAAGGGTGAATATTGCCAAGAGCTGTCGCAGAATTGTTGCCACGGCTTACAGATTTTTGAGCTGAATCGCAAATCAAATCGCAATCGCATTAATATAGCAGAAAATTTTAGCGGTTTTAAAAACTTGACTTTTCTAACCTGCGGTAAACCGTGGTTATTGTCCCATTCCTAGTGGCATGCTTTCATGTTTGGCATCACAGCCAGTTCTGTTGTGGTGAAAGCGCTTTGAGAAACTTGACAAAGGAAGATCACGGTGCTTTGAGGCTGCTTAAAGTCAAAAAAGAAAAATACAACTGTAAGTAAGACTTAAACCCTCTCATTTCTGCCTCTGATTACACCTTTGGAGCTCGTTTCACCTCCCTCTTTTAGAAGTTCTGGGAACTTCCCAATGAAAAAAAAATAGCTGCACTTTTTAATAGAACATCAAACTGTGATAAATGAAGGGGAGTTTGTAATTTTAGACATTTCCCCCCTGTTTTCCATGTCTTTAGAAATCTGAGAGGGGTCCTCGTGAGAGAGAGAGACTGATTTGAAACAGTGAGTGCTAAAGATGCACAAAATAGACCATTTCAATGTGGTGATGTCATTAACTCAGGAATATTTCCTTCTTGTTGTCAAACTACTGTATTTCATAACTGTAATGAGGCAAGTCAATCATAACTTGAGATAGCATAACAGCTTTTGGGCTTCTTGATAGCTATGGAAATTAAAAATGTAAAACAGAAAATGCGTTTATCATTATTATTATTATTATTGTTTAAATCCCTCAAAATTGTAGCATCGATATCACAATGTGCGCATCTGCAATAGTCACATGGCAGGATCTGAGGATTATAGGGATTATAGTTGAGGCACAGTTCAGAACATTAGATTTGTTTGGTCACTGAAGAGTTTCACCACAATTCAGTGGATTTTTATCAGTTGCACATGTTATTAAGGCCTGCGACTGTATTTTCAAAGTGCATTTCAAAAGAGTTTGAAGGGAACATATTGTGCCCCATTTTTAGTCAAATTCAAAGTCAGCTTTATTGTCAATTCAACCACATGTACAGGACATACAGAGAATCGAAATTCCGTTACTCTAAGACCCTAGGTGCCTAACATATGATATTAATATTAATACAAAATACAAAAAGTAGAGTTGTAAAAAGGAATTAAAATAAATACAATTATAGAATGTAGTCTAAAAAAATATATACATTAAAAAAATATATATATATATACAAAAATCATATATACATTTACAAGATGTACAACAAATCAGTCTCTGATGTCTCTGAGTGTGTGTGTGTGTGTTTCAGTTTTTAGCTTTTATAACTCTCAGAATCTGACCCTTTCAGGCTTTGATCCTCATTGTGGTGTTTTGGTGACTGTCGCTTTAAATTCAAATGAGATTGTGCTCTTTTCGGAAAAGGGCGGAGCTACAAATGCCTGTGTGTCAGCATAGTGGCAGATTCAAAACATGACTAATGTGCTATGCTAATGAGGGAGAGATTGTCACTAATGGGCGGGGCTTTCCACCTCTGATGACACGTACAATGTCAATCAAAGTGTTTCTGCAGACTGTTTTTATCACGTCTGATTATAACAAATACAGTGAATTCATCTTTACTTTTAGAGGCTGGATATATTCACACACTGCTGACACAACAGTGTTTAAACCCCTTAAAGGGATTTTAGCACAATAGGTTCCCTCCTTTATAGCATTCAGGAATAAGAAGGTCACAGGCCGAGTGCCTTATTGTGTCCCACCAGTGCCGATATACAGCCATATTGCACTGCTACTCGTGTGATATTGCGTTTATAGAACAGTTTGACGGCATAATCCTGTATATAAAAAAGAAAATCTAACACTGAGAGTCTAAAAATCTTTTTGTATGAGGAACTACTTTCTTCCGCCATTCATTCACATCTGCAGCTGACGTCAGATCATCAGAACTTTAGAGCTAGTGTTTGAATGGTTCTCTAGCGTAATGTCTAAAGTGATGACAAAACAGCTGATTCTGCTCACTCATTTTAAGATTATAAGGCTGAACAGCATGAAATGCCATCAGTCTACAGAGATTTCCCAGTATTTCTCTGTTGCAATCGGGAGATCACAATAATTAACCCTGAAAACGCCAAAGCAAAGCAAACACTAGCAGATTACTGTAGTATAAATACAGCACTACAACATACAAAAGAGAGAGATTGGCTTCGAATGTCACTCACCAATTTTATAATGTTTTGATCAGCTGTAGTTTGAAAATACTTTCTCCTCTAATTGCTTATTATGTGGTCTCTGTTGCCATCTTGTGGATGGACAACGTCAGCCGTCTTTGCTCTGCTCAATGACAGGCAAACTGTAGTGCGTTTATTGATCTGCTGTCACTCTGTGTGGGTGGAGTAATACAGAAGGGTGAGGAGGCTGTACGAGTTCTGATATCGCAGGGCTATCAGCCAATCAGATTCAAGAACCAGACAGAACTGTTATAAATACAGTTAGAGTCAGAACTATTAGCCCCCCTTTGATTTTTATTTTGTTCTTTTTTTAATATTTCCCAAATGATGTTTAACAGAGCAAGGAAATTTTCACAGTATGTCTGATAATGTTTTTTCTTCTGGAGAAAGTCTTATTTCTTTTATTTTGGCTAGAATAAAAGCAGTTTTTAATTTTTTTAAAAGCCATTTTAAGGTCAAAAGTATTAGCCCCTTTAAGCTATTATTTTTCTGACTGTCTACAGAACAAACCATCATTATACAATAACTTGCCTAATTACCCTAACCTGCCTAGTTAACCTAATTAACCTAGTGAAGCCTTTAAATGTCACTTTAAGCTGAATACTAGTATCTTGAAGAATATCTAGTCAAATATTATTTATTGTCATCATGACGAAGATAAAATAAATCAGTTATTAAATAAGTTATTAAAACTATTATGATTAGAAATGTGTTGAAAACATCTGCTCTCCGTTAAACAGAAATTGGGGAAAAAAATAAACAGGGGGGCTAATAATTCTGACTTCGACTGTATATATATATTGCAGAAAGACAAAATATCCTAATGTCAGGTTTGTCCAATATCGTGCAGTCGTCCTAGTGGGTGTTTATGCTCCGTCAGTCTCCACTCCAGCCTCTGGCTGAACCCCTCCGCTTCATCTGCATGCACAACCCGAGACCAGCGTTCACCTTTTGAAAACACACGCGGTTAAATGATTGAGCAGAGCGGGAGGAAATAGGAGAGGAAAATCACCCACACCTCCTTACAGGCGGTCGCTTTAGACTCCCACTCACTCCTCCCTGGAGTAAAAAAAATGCTTCATGGAAACGCCAAGATGCGCATCAATTTTTTTAAAATGCGCATAAAAGACGTACAGTGTGCGCACAACTGTGTAGGATAAACTTTTATCTGATACAAGAAAATGCATATCAACTATAATGGAAGTCTTCATCAGTCTGTGTGATGTGATTTAGTTTTTCACAGATCAGATGTAAATGTGTGTGAGGGTCTTTGCGTCATTAATGTGCATATGCACTTGTACACAGCACCTTATAACAATATACAGGGAGTGCAGAATTATTAGGCAAGTTGTATTTTTGAGGATTAATTTTATTATTGAACAACAACCATGTTCTCAATGAACCCAAAACACTCATTAATATCAAAGCTGAATATTTTTGGAAGTAGTTTTTAGTTTGAGCTATTTTAGGAGGATATCTGTGTGTGCAGGTGACTATTACTGTGCAGAATTATTAGGCAACTTAACAAAAAACAAATATATCCCCATTTCAATTATGGTGGTTTTTCAGCCTTTCTTACCTTGGCCATGTCTCTGAGTATTGCACACCTTGTGCTTTTGGGCACTCCAGTGATGTTGCAGCTCTGAAATATGGCAAAACTGGTGGCAAGTGGCATCTTGGCAGCTGCACGCTTGACTTTTCTCAGTTCATGGGCAGTTTATTTTGCGCCTTGGTTTTTCCACACGCTTCTTGCGACCCTGTTGACTATTTTGAATGAAACGCTTGATTGTTGGATGATCACGCTTCAGAAGCTTGGCAATTTTAAGAGTGCTGCATCCCTCTGCAAGATATCTCACTATTTCTGACTTTTCGGAGCCTGTCAAGTCCTTCTTTTGACCCATTTTGCCAAAGGAAAGGAAGTTGCCTAATAGTTATGCACACCTGATATAGGGTGTTGATGTCATTAGACCACACCCCTTCTCATTACAGAGATGCACATCACCTAATATGCTTAATTGGTAGTAGGCTTTTAGCCTATGCAGCTTGGAGTAAGACAACATGCATAAAGAGGATGATGTGCTCAAAATACTCATTTGACTAATAATTCTGCACTGCCTGTCTAATGCAATACTTTCTCACATGCATTTGTACACTTTATAACCTGTATATTCATAACAAATCTGTACATACAACTCAACATTCAGATCTTTTTGACTAACTGCATCTCTGTTTAATGTTTATCCTCTTTTTTTATATTTATTTTGTGTTGTCATTTGTCACTTTATGTACACTAGAAGCTTCTGTAGCCAATGCAAATTCCTTGTGTGTGTGAAGCACATTCGGCAATAAAACTGATTCTGATGTTGGTCTGCAGCTCTCCATGTTTCCAGCTTTCCATTGTTGCAGATCTGTAAAAGGCCTCAGCCCTCCGTCAGTCCGTCATCACAGTGCTTCAGTATTATTATTCCCTCCAGAACTGTCTTGAGCATCAGTCTGCGCTCCTGTCTCACGTCTCCAAAAGCCACCGCGTTCATTGCATTTCGTCTTCATCTTCTGAGGCGCAGCTCATTTATTAGAGGAGAACAAACACCACAGTGGAGAATCCCAACAGTGCATCAAACTCCACTCCTCTCAGTGATATCTGTGCATGTTTATCACCAGGAAGTGACTATTTTGTTGTAAACGCTGCTTCATTCACAGATGTTTTAATGTGATATTCCAGATTTTGGGAAGCACAGCTAGTGTCAGCAATGCAGCTATTGTCTGTTGAGTTATTCCTCTGCGCTAACTCATACGTCTACCTGCTGTGCTCTCTCTAACACGGGTCTTTTCTCTTGACCGTGCGGCGGTCCTCGCTTGATTCATTCCATTGTTCTTCATGTGCCGTGATCTACAGCCCATTGAATCACAGCGCAACAATGCATCCATTCAGGCAGTCTTCAAGGCCACCCAAACCCCATATGGCAGCGCGAGGATGCTGGGAATTTCCTCCATTTTTTTTTTGAATCCTGACCACAAATATTCGCTCATGTCTTTGGCAGATAGTTTAGTGGTTCTGCTTTCTGTCTTGTGTGGCATTGCTTCACCAGCTCTTCTCTGATCACAGGAGGTTTTTTTATCCCGGTCCAGCGACCGCCACGGTCTTATATTCCAGTCCCTGTGAATGAAGGACTTTGCTTTGATAACTCGACCTGTTTACCCGCCAGTGTCTCCGGGGCAGGACAGCTTTGATCAGCTCCAAATTAACTGACCAGTAAGGGAAATATTTAGCATCTGTGATCCCAGCCGGCCTCCCCTGCTTTCCCCCAGTGCATTTTCATGTCTACACTCAAAAAAATGAATCAAACTACTTATTTAAAATGAGTTGAAGCAACAAAATCCTTTAGTTTGTTTTGGGGACAACTTAATTGTTTTATGCTTAATTTATGTTCCCTTTGTGTGTGTCATCAGAGGGGGAAAGCAACTGTCCCATAGACTTCCATTGGAAAAGACTAGTCATTGACTTAACATTGGATCAACCTTTGTGAGCTCATAACTCTGCATCAGACTGTCCTACAGACTACAGTCTGGCCTCATTTAACTCAGTCTGATCACTGATGCTCCTAAACTTACTAGCCACGCCCTAATAAGCACTTACAACACCATAGCAACTGTCCCATATACTGTGACTAGCTGTTCTAACACATGCCAAAAATTCTAACATGCTAACATTCTAATTTTGCTAGAAATATGCTAGCAACATGCTAGTCATGCTAGTACTTGCTAATTCATGCTAACAACATGCCAATTCATGTAGAAAACATGCTAATTCATGCTAGAATCATGTTAACAACATGCTAATTCATGTTAGAATCATGCTAACAGCATGTTAATTCTTGCTAGAAACATGTTAATAACATGCTAATCAGTGTTAGAAACATGGCATAACCCTGCTGAAAAATCCAGCTTAAACCAGCCTAAGCTGGTTGGCTGGTTTTAGCTGGTCGACCAGCCTGGTTTTAGAGGGGTTTTGGCCATTTCCAGGCTGGTTTCCAGCCATTTCCAGCCTGGTCTTAGCTGGTCAGGCTGGAAAATGACCAGCTTAAACCAGTTAAAACCAGCTAGGCCAGCATGGTTTAAGCTGGACATAGCTGGTTTTGGCTGGTCAAGCTGGTTTTAGCTGGTCAACTCCCAGCCTGACCAGCTAAGACCAGCCTGGAAATGGCCAAAACCCTTCTAAAACCAGGCTGGTCGACCAGCTAAAACCAGCCAACCAGCTTAGGCTGGTTTAAGCTGGATTTTCAGCAGGGTAGCATGCTAATTTATGCAAGAATCATGTTAGTTACATGTTAATTCATGCTGTAATCATGCTAACAACGTACTAATTTGTGTTAGAAACATGCTAGTGTAGTGGAGGCCAGCTAGTGAAGTGCTGTGCAGGTAAACTCCTCTGACCTCTAAAGGTGCTCTAGTGACAGACGCTAGAGGCCATGGTTTTTAGCCTCCTTGTTAGAGCAGCTGACTTTCATGCGGACGGTCGCTGGTTCGATAGAAGCATGTTTGGTGCTGTAGAACTTGCTGGGTTACATTGGTGTCGTGACCTGGATGGGAGTGAGGTTTAGGGGGGGTGAGTGTAGCGGAGGGCAGCTAGTGAAGTGCTCTGCAGGTAAACCTCACTCCTCTGACCTCTAAAGGTGCTCTAGTGACAGGCGCTAGAGGTCATGGGCTGTGTCCGAAACCGCCTACTACTCAGTAGGTACTGCATTTAAATTTAAACGTACTACTAGAAAAGTACGCTCTATACAGCATGAATGTGAGAAGGATGAATGGAATTCGGACGTACTACATCCACCATTTTGTCATGGTCACGTGACCTACCTGTGTCAGTTGCGTCGCTTCACTCCCATTCATGAATTCTCTCGCAGGGCATCATGAGATGGGCATGCAATGAGGACTAAGTCATCCGGGTACTTCTCGCATACTGATTTTCGAATTCAATGAATTCGGACACACTACTCGTATCGCATACTGATTTTTGCATACTGTACCCTGCTGAAAAATCCAGCTTAAACCAGCCTAGGATGGTTAGCTGGTTTTAGCTGGTTGACCAGCCTGGTTTTAGAGGGGTTTTGGCCATTTCCAGGCTGGTTTCCAGCCATTTCCAGCCTGGTTTTAGCTGGTCAGGCTGGGAGATGACCAGCTAAAACCAGCTTGACCAGTATAGCCAGGCTGGGAGCCCAGCCAAAACCAGCTATGTCCAGCTTAAACCAGGCTGGTCAAGTTGGTTTTAGCTGATCGTTTCCAGCTAAGACCAGGCTGGAAATGGCTGGAAACCAGCCTGTAAATGGCCAAACCCCCTCTAAAACCAGGGTGGTCGACCAGCTAAAACCAGCCAACCAGCTTAGGCTGGTTTAAGCTGGATTTTTCAGCAAGGTATTGAAGTATGTGGTTTCGAAGGCAACCATGGTCTTTAGCCTCCTTGGTAGAGCAACTTCCATGCGGAAGGTTGCCGGTTTGATCCCAGCTCAGAGCGGGTTGGGTGTTGTAGGACTGGAGGGGTTACATTAGCAACATGCTTATTTCCCTGCTGAAAAATCCAGCTTAAACCAGCCAAAGCTGGTTAGCTGGTTTTAGCTGGTCGACCAGCCTGGTTTTAGAGGGGTTTTGGCCATTTCCAGGCTGGTTTCCAGCCATTTCCAGCCTGGTCTTAGCTGGTCAGGCTGGAAAATTACCAGCTTAAACCAGCTAAAACCAGCTTGACCTGCCTGGTTTAAGCTGGACATAGCTGGTTTTGGCTGGTCAAGCTGGTTTTAGCTGGTCAGCTCCCAGCCTGACCAGCTAAGACCAGGCTGGAAATGGCTGGAAACCAGCCTGGAAATGGCCAAAACCCCTCTAAAACCAGGCTGGTCGACCAGCCAAAACCAGCCAACCATCTTAGGCTGGTTTAAGCTGGATTTTTCAGCAGGGTTATGCTAATTCATGCTAGATTCACATTAATAACATGCTAATTTGTTAGAATCATGCTAATTCATGCTAGAATCGTGCTAAGTCATGCTGATTTGAGCTAGAATCATGCTAATTCATGATAAAATCATGCTATTACCAACCACAGACACAGTGCTCAACTTTAAAGCTGTTTACTGGCTTGCTTTAGTGCTGGCTAAAGTTTTTAAAGTGGTTACATTGTTGACTGCGTGGATCTTAAGCATTATTTTAGCCAACTTGATACTTTTTCAATCTAAATAAATGACTTTCAACAGGCTTCCTCAAGCCACCATAAAGTCTGTCCTCAAACTAAAACATCTAGTTTGAATTTAAAGTGACAGTCACCAAAACGGCACAATTAGGATCAAAGCCTAAACGGGAAGCTTCAAAGTGTTTTAAAACATTATTTGTGGGGTATTTTGAGCTGACACTTCACATAAACACTCTATTAAGAGTTAAATAAAGAGTTGCTTTTCTTGACGTCTTAGTCATACTATAAAACACTTTTAAGTTACAATTCAATAAAAAGTTTTAAAAAAAAATTATATTTTCGCAACTTAAAAAAACACAAATATAACAATCTCCTCAAAAAATGCTGTTTTACAAAAAAAAAAAACTGCTTATTTGTCAACTCCGCATATGCTAATTATATGGAAATGAATGCAAATAAGGCAGAGTTATTAATTCCTGGTCACTTTCTTCATCTATGAAATGGAACAATATGTTTCTACAGAGCTCCACAAAAATCATCCCCCATTAAATGTAATTGGATAATACTTCTGTATGCTAGCTTCAAAACCAATTTGCAAATTTTTGCATCAGCAAAGAAAATGCTTGAAGAAAAGTCAGCACATTCGGCCTGGTTCTCTATCCCATAAGGGACCACAGTTTGACCCGTATGCTATATCTTTTTTTCTTCCTCTGTGCATATAAATCCCCTCAGTGTGCTTTTGTAGAGAGGATTCGGAAGTGTTTTTGTGCCACCTTTACTATAAAAGCTACACATGTGCCATTGTGTCCAGTCCGTGCCATAGTTTCCACCCAATGTTAAGCCCTATCAGGACCTCTTCAACAACAGCACCCTGATTAATAGCCTCTCACCGCCGTGCCATTCATCATCTTTAAAAGCAAGACAGAGAATAAGACGGGAGAGAAAAAGAGGATAGAGGTAAGAAAAAAAGGGTACGAGGGGAAAGTGCTTACTTGAGAGACCTTAAATCATCCATTTTCCACCCGTCCCCTCTCGCTATCTCTTTTTTGCCTTTCTTCCTCTCCATATCACACTCCTCCAGCCGTGGTATAATCATTTCAGGTGTGAAAGCGGGGGCAGATGCATTGTTGGCCCCGTAGGTGAGCTGGCAGAGGTGAAGATCGCATATGTCCTGTTCCCGGACGCAGCGGGGGGAAAGTTAACCACGTCAAGGTCAGCGTTCGGGCATTGGTGTATTTGTGAGCTCTCCTGATATCCTTTTTAATGAATCGCTTGCATGCTTTCGCAAATTATGGGCAGCTCAAGGGGTCTTTTTCAGAAGCCATTTTTCACTGGTTGTTGCTCCTTTCGAAGGTCGTGATGATATATGATGCAGAGTGGACCAGGGTACGATTCTGGGGACATTCCAGAAAACAGGTAGAGAGGCAGTGTGAAATTGTAGTAAATCTACAATGGATTTTTAGCATTTAGTTCGCTTTTGAAAACACTATCGGTTGGGTTTAGCGATGGGTGTGGGTCAGTCAGTTACACATTGATATATACACTTCCCACTTATTTCCATGAGAAGGATGTGAAAATGGCACGGATGAATAAAATGTAACCCATGGGTTTCGCTGGGGGGGGGGATGATTCTAAGGGCTCACACTACTTTGGGACCCCCAGAGCGTCAGAGTCCGCTTCATTCGTGCGTCAAACTCCGCTTCATTCGCGCGTCAAACTCCACTTCATTCGCGCATCAAATTCACTTCAGAACAGACGCGGATTCGCGTCATGGGCCGGGCTTCTGTCTGCCCGGTGACTGTAGCTTCATTGCTAAATGGCTAACATGGATTTTATTGATAAAAAAACTGTGTTTATGTGCTTTATGAAGGCTGTAAAACAGCGTCGATACGTTTGGAGCCGTGTCTAAGTCCACTAGATACTTTCAGAGGTGCACCCCGCTCTGTGAGCTCATAAACTCCTCCAGAAACTGAACCTGGATGACGGAGGCTTTCAGCGGTGCTTCTGACTGAGCCAAACCCAGTTTGATGAACTGTTGTCGGTGTCGGCTGGAGGATTTCCCCCGGACACCAACAACAGGTGCTACGTCACAATCATGCCACCACAAGAGCAAGCTCCTGATTGGTTAACGCGGCGCGAATGTCCGAAGAAGTTTAGCTTTTTGAACTCGAGCAATTTGCGCGATTTGCACATTAAGTGGACATCCGCGCCGCGCCATTCGCGTGTATCGCGCCGCAGGATGCCTATTCGCGCGTTTGCATTGACTTAACATGTAAATCACTCGCGCTTGACGCTTCTTCCGCGTCTGGTGTGAACGCAGCATAAGGGCCCACACCATGTTGGGACCCCCAGAGTTACTATTATGGGGCCCAATCAACTATGCAACCCCCCCTTTTTTGCCCACGACAACACCCCCACACCGCTCTTCACTTTTGTCTGGGACAGCCCACACCAGAATGTTGTCATATAGGGCCCGTACCGGTCAGCGTCGCTCCTGCCAATAACGTATTTCAGATTTGCCAAAATGTACACAGCGCCCCCTAGTGTATGTGTCCACACAATCTGCAAGGAAACGTCGCCGGAGTAAGATATTTCAATATTCGTAAAAACATAGCCCTGTTCACTTATTCCCAATGAGCCTGGGTCGAAAAGGGTAGCTGAGTAGCTGCATTTGAGCATTGGTGTATTTGTGAGCTCAAGGGCTCTTTATCAGAAGCCATTTTTCACTGATTATTGCTCACTTCTGAGGTCGTTTTAATATATATGTATACACACGACAAACCCCGGCTTCTCATGGATTTCCATGGATTAAGTGAAAATGGCATGAATAAAAAATGTATATAACCCAGTAATGTATTTGAGATTCACCAAAAATGTACACAGCGCCCTCTATTGTATCTGTCAACTCAATCTGCAAGGAAACGTTGCCGGAGCAACGTATGTCAATATTAACAAAAAAATCTTACGTATTCCCTATGAGCCTGGGTCGAATTCATCACACGGCTTGGGTCTGGAGTGGGTAGCTGCATTTGAGCATTGGTGTGTTTGTGAGCTCTTCTGATTTCCTTTTTAGTGAATCACACTTTCATGAATTATGGGCAAATGACGGTCTCTTTTTCAAAAGCCATTTTTCACCACTTAATGCTTATTTGCGAAGTTGTTATGATACATATCCACGACAAGCTCTGGTTTTTCTCGAATTTCCATGAGAAGGATGTGAAAATGGCATGAATAAAGAAATGCTTATAACACAGTAACATATTTGAGATTCACCAAAAATGTACACAGCGCCCTCTGGTGTATCTGTCAACACAATCTGCAAAGAAATGTCGGTGGAGCATGGTATTTCAATATCCGCAAAAAAAGTAGTCCTGTTCACGTATTCCCACTGAGCCTGGGTCAAATTCATCACACCGCTTGGGTCTGGAGAGGGTAGCTGCATTTGGGCATTGGTGTATTTGTGAGCTCTCCTTTTTAATGAATCACACTTGCATGCTTTCGCAAATTATGGGCAAATCAAGGGCTCTTTTTCAGAAGCCATCTTTCACTGGTTATTGCTCATTTCCGAGGTCGTTATGTGCCGGCCAGCAGACATCAGCAGTAGGAGACCACGGTGATTATGGCACCTACATCTTTTTAAGGAGCGCAGATAAGGATGAGGAATGAGCTCTCGGCCGCTTTAGACTTCCGCCAGCACATAGATAATGCTAGAGAAATGAAGGCTCCATTACCTGAGCCGTATTTCAGCACAAGCGGCCGTTATGCTGTCTCTTGAATCATGAATGGGGGAAGATGGTCCAGAACACATGCACAAGTGTGTCCATATTGCTCTGCATGTCGCTGGCAGCATCGCTGGCTCTTGCTCTGGGTCGCCACTGTGAAAATATTGGCCCGATTCTATCGGCCCAGTGTGCGCTCTGGCATGCCATCACAAATGTGCCCCTCCTGTCCTGGTTTCTTAGTCCAAGCTTGGCCTGAGAGCTAGCAGGGGCAGTCCGCTAACCTCCGGGGCAGCTGGCTTGCATGATGGGTCCAATTCATCCAACACAGGCTCATTGGAAATACGTGCCCAGGGTCACTTTTTTGGGAAAAATGTGTTTCAGCGGTTGTCTGCAGTTTCTGGGTAAAATAAATGCTACAGGGTGGTACGGCGATGCCAACTTTTGTTTCTATTCGCACTACTTATATTTACTGGGACATATTGTCGACAGGTCTCTAGGGGTTCATGAGTTAGTGTGCTCTCAGTGCTGGGTTACTGGAAGGGCATCCGCTGCATAAAACTTGCCAGAGTAATTGGTGGTTCATTCCGCTCTGGCGACCCCTTCATAAATCAAGGACTGAGAGAAAAAAAAGTGAGTATTGTCGACGGATAAGGGATTCTTTTTGCGCAATTCTTTAAATTTAGCAGCACTGAATAAATACCACAAAAACAACTTGAATGCATCTGTTATTCGTAAACAAATATCTTCATATTGATAACTTTTCCGACACCGTCAGTTTGCTTGGTAGCTTACCTTGTACAGTGTTGCATTTGAGATGCAGAGTGGGGTTCGATTTCGGGGACATTCCAGAAAACAGGTAAAATAGCAGTGTGAAGTTGTGGTAAAAATATCATGCCAGAATGCATTTCTTTTCTTCTTGTTTGCTGTTGAAAACACTATCAGTTGGGTTTAGGGATGGGTGTGGGTCAGTCAATTGCTAATTGATATATGCACAACAATCCCCAGCTTCTCAGGGATGTGAATGAGAAGGACGTGAAAAGGCAAGAATGGAAAAAAACGTAACCCAGTAACGTATTTGAGATTTACAAAATAATGAACACATCGATCTCTAGTGTATGTCAACACACTCTGCAATGAAACATTAACATATAAGCATAGGCCTGTTCACGTATTCCCAATGAGCCTGGGTCGAATTCATCACACCGCTTGGGTCTGGCGAGGCCTCTTACCCAGACCTGGTGTTGACTTTATTGTGATAGTTATTAAATAAACCCTGATGATGGGGGAGTGATAAGAAGGCTTTCAACCAGCACTGCAGGGAGGTGCATTCCAGACCGGCCACTCAGGAAGAGAAAGAGAGAGAGAGAGATCCCCGTTACCCCAAAGACGGATGACTTGCCCTGGGCCTGGTCTGAATGCAGGAACGGCCCCTGCGGTGTGGCAGTGAAACATCCAGCCTACAGCGCACACAGGCTTTCATTTGCCCAGCGGGAGAGGGGTTAGCTGGGGCCGGCAGGGGCCAGACTCTTCACTCATGGTATTAACCAACAGCCAACAGTTGGCATGAGAAAATCAGCTGCCGAGTGGTGTTTTTGGTGGAGCTCTGGGGCCCGCCTGCACCCCAGCTGCTGGAGGAAAGAGCAGGATCCAGTGAAGGCCCCGGGGCCACATGAAAGAGACTCTTTTCTCAGAACAATAGAGGGCAGGCGGCCCTTTCTTAGACGTTCCTTCATGCTTTCTATGGACACTTTTCACAAGCCTGTTATGACACGCTTAATGGTCATCATAATCTGAAATCCTTGAAAGTTTTTAGTATTTAGATTTTAAAAAAGAATTATTTATAAAAGAAAAAATAAATAGTGTAAATTAGGAGCAAATAAATTAGCAAACAGTTCATCTTATTAAAATAAATAGCTATTATAATGAAATAAAATCAAGCTATCAAATCTCATTAGCCGTTTCTTCACTGTATAACTTACACATTCTGATTAAAGAGCAACGAATGAATCTTTTATTTATTTAGATTTTTTTCGTTTGATTACATCAAATAACAAGTGTCACTTTAAAAATGCACACATCTAACATTCTAAAGAAAGCATTCGACTGCTTTCCTAACTTTTTATGCTCATTTTAGGACAAAATTAGTTATGTTTTTAAAAAAAAACCCACCAAGATCGACATCTTTAGATATTATTATTACTAATTATGTGTATATGTTTGTTTAAACACGCACCCAAAACCCAGACTTTCGCTCCGTTTCAAATCGCGTGTGCTGAATCTGTTTGGGAAACAGCGTCTATTTAGCTGACAGTCACGCACCGCTATATGACTGTTTTGAGGATTGCATATGAAGGGGAGACGGCACCTGTAATAAAAGGAAAGGGAATCCCAACGTTTTTATATTTATTTAAAAGTGTTTCATGCCTAAACAAAGCGAAAGCACAGAACAGGCTCAAATTTAAGAGCAAAGGGCGGCCCCTGGTGGTTTGGCGGTATGGGTTGGGTATAGAGAGAGCTCTGCTCTTTAATGTTTATTGCCGCCCTTCAGAGAAAGACTGAAAATACGGGAGACATAAGGGAAAATACCTTTACGGGATGATAGCGGGATAGAACTGTAAAATATGGGAGAATCCCGGGAAAAACGGGAGGGTTGACAGGTATAGTGAAAACTAGGGCTGGGTGATTTGGCGTAAAATCAAAATCTCGATTAATTGAACATTTTAACTCCATTACAACTAATGAACGATTATTTTATTTATTTATTTATTTTTTTGCCTTCATAGTTCACTGACAAGTTTTGCAGAGTAAACAAGCTCACATATTACAAGTCAGAGAATTTTGAATGACGGGTGCATTGCATGATTTTAAAATAATTGAAGGAAACACACACTATCTACTATCTGTGATTTATTTATTAAACATCAATGTTAAACAACTGAAATTAAAACACACATTGCCTAAAACCAACAGTCAGTTTCTTTCTTATAAAAAAGGGAAAATAAATAAGTTGCACTTTTGCAAACAAAATGAATTATTTTCAGTGTTTTTCATATTAAAAGTATCAAATAAGCAGTATCTCATTTCTTTCTTTAATTTTCTTTTCGACTTATTCCCTTTATTAATCTGGGGTCGCCACAGTGGAATGAACCGCCAACCGCCTTTCCAGCTGCAACCCATTTCTGGGGAACACACATACACTCTCATTCACGCACACACACACTCATACACTACGGACAATTTTAGCTTACCCAATTCACCTATTCCACATGTCTTTGGACTTGTGGGGGAAACCGGAGCTCCCAGAGGAAACTCATGCCAACACGGGGAGAACATGCAAACTCCACACAGAAATGCCAACTGACCCAGCCGAGGCTCGAACCAGCGA
This sequence comes from Danio kyathit, assembly GCA_903798195.1. Lineage (NCBI taxonomy): Eukaryota > Metazoa > Chordata > Actinopteri > Cypriniformes > Danionidae > Danio > Danio kyathit. Next base: position 1,388,334 of record LR812528.1, read on the forward strand.
CCTTCTTGCTGTGAGGCGACAGCACTACCTACTGCGCCACTGTGTCACCTAAGCAGTAGTATCTCTTCTAAATAAAATAACTCGTGAATATCCTGTAAATAATAGTTTAAACAGTGCATTTCTTGAATCTTCTGTAAACAAATATTTTATGTAAATAATAATTAATTTTAATGTAATGGAAATATGTCGTCTCACGGCATCTCTGGCGAGAATTTCAATCAGCATCAGTGTAGTGCAGAGTAAAGCTCAAGAATGGGTCCATCATCTTACTTGACCAGAGATCAGATGTGGCTGCAAAGTGGCCGCAGAAATATAAATCCGCCTCAGATTTTAAAGGCTGGTTTCTACTTCTGCGTCGAGTGAGGCGCCTACCTTGTGCGTAGTCGTGCATTTATATTTCAGCGTGCTGTTTGTGTTGCTCTGAAATAACCCTTCTGAAACAATAGCTGGCAGCGGGTTTTTATGTTCCTCTGTGTCGAGTTTCTTCATGGGGGTTTTGTTTTATCTGAACACTACCTTAATGTACAAGAAGCTAAAACTATTTTATTCAGAGGCGGGAACAGGCGGACGTGCAACAACTTTCATCATAAGGTAAACACAAAACAAAAGTTTTCATCTTGAGCTCCTCCATGGGACTCCACACTTGTAAACACTCGCTCCAACCGGCTCTCTGCTGTCCCACACTTGTCAACGCTACCAAACCGACCAATCACAGAGCTTGCGCTATGCGTCGTCGCAACGTGTAGTTTGATTTTTGAGAGGTGCGTGGGTATGTGACCACGGCGCCGGACCATGTACGTTTGATGCAAAAGTATAAATCAGCCTTAACAGAGCGAGGTCACGTGACTTCACACACAGTTGGGAAAATAATCGATAAAATCGACGTGGGAAAATTAGATCGATTATAGGCTCTGAAAGTCGATTATTTTTTTCTCGATGAATCACCCAGCCCTAGTGAAAACATTAACAGAGACATTTTTGCAGTACTGTAAATAGTAATGGGCGATATAAACGATACAAAATTGGCCTACGATAGAGATTTTACATGTCGCGATAATGCATGTTTGATGACGTAATCTACCCGCGAAATTAAGAGCAAAGCCGGCCGCGTATCCAATCTAGACTTTACCCCATTCGGTGCCATGCATTGCTTAGCAACGTATACAAAACAATGTAAAGACCGCTTGACGTGAAAGTAAATAAAAATGCCGCTATATTAATGTGCATATCGCATTTCCGGCCGGCCGCGTATCCAATCTAGACTTTACCAACCGGACATGTCCGAGATTCTGCTTTTGCTTTCGATATTAATTGTATTCATTTTTGCATTACTTTATAAGCAAACTTTGTCTGGTGCATCTCAATCTCTCAGCAGCACCAATACAACAGCAGACAGAGGGAGAGGGAGAGGGAGAAAGCAGATTTGACCTGTCAGTGGTGCTCACTGAAAAGAAACAAACTTTTTTTTTAATTTGTTTGTTAAATAAGAATAAGAAATCAATAAGAAATTATTCTGTTGCTGAAGGTCATTAAAGTTATATAGAAAAGATGGTGTTACTTTGGGGCAGAAGGAAAGAATGAAGGAATTTTCTTTATTTAAAATAGCCATGCCTAATACTGGAAGTATAGCCCTAATTCACAGTGTCCGTTCCTTTATTAATTGACACCAGTTTTAATTTCATTAGGAGATCAACATTTTTTAAAACCAAATGCTTTACCTTAGGCTGCAGGTTTGAAATTTGTTTTTATTTAAAGTATCTGCAATACACAATTTTATTTGACTAATTAATACTGGAAGTATTTTCAGTACAGTGTAAGTTCCTTAACTAAAAAGACACCAGTTTTTTTGTTCTCTGCAATTTGGCATTTAGGAACCAAGGACTTAAAAGAAAAGTCTTTCTTTCTAAAAGGCACTACATTTAGTTTATTTAACTGCAACATTGTGTTGTTTAATTACAGTTTTGCTTTTGCACAATAAATGTTCTCAAAATGACATGCAAAGTTTCTTTATTTATTAAAAAAAATAGCAGTTTGGCTTTCCTAAGGGTCTCTGTAACCTGTTCTGAAATGGTTCTATTATAATTTATATATCGCAATATATATCGTTATCGCAAGAGGCTGCAATGTATATCGCAATATGGATTTTAGGCCATATCGCCCATCCCTAACCCTAAAGTTTCCGTGGCGTTTGCATAGTATTGGCCTTTGTTTTGTTTTTTTAGTTTAGTTTTTTTTTTTTTATATGGCCTGGTGTTTGGAGGCATTTCCTGTCAGCAGTGCTCGCTCTATCATTGTGTGTGTGCGTTTATTTGTGGAGTTTATCTCCTCTTGCGAGTGCCAAGTCCAAAGAAGCAGAGCTGCAGGCGTGTGTGTATGTGTGTGTGTGTGTGTGTGTGGTGAGATGGAGACAGCTGCAGGGTAAATTTGAGATCCCCTAGGTGAACCAGGAATTATATTGAAGTGAATTACGCTTGTAGTCGTTCATTACCAATAAACAACACATACTGTAACGTGAATATGATCTATCCTGCTCGCCCACATTTCTTGTGATTTGCGTTTGTCTTCTCAATTAACACACAGAGGTGGAAAAAGCAGAGACAATGCCGTCTCTCTTCAACGGTTCATCCGTGCCATTGTTAGTTCTTGAGATATTTCCTTCCTGAAACTGAAGACAACAGAGTAGCACTTCATTGCTCAGAGGTTGCTCTGTCATAGCTCGGGGGAATAAATGGTGTTCTCTGTTACGTTTCGCTAAAAGTATCAGCTATTTCTTTTTGGAGGTATAAAAATAAACATAAATGAGTCAATAGTTGTCATCCGGTATTGAGCTATGAAATTAATGTGGAGCAGCTACGGTGGCCAGCGTATACGAGTACACCCCTTCTACACATACTTTCTATAGGATGCTCTACAATACTATAATTGTGCATATACATTAGATTAGTCTGTATTAAAGCCAACACTGGAGATGACCGTCCACAAATATGTACACACAAATGAATATGTTAAATGAAAATATTAAATACAAGTTTAATAAATAGGAAAAATCAAGAAAATCATTGCAAAATGTATACAATTTTGGAGTTTGTAAGTTTATATACCCATATAAATGTATTATCTTTCTATTTCTGAAGAGGTTAAGTGACCACACTCTTATGTTAATGAATGTAAGGGTTTAATAAAACATTTTTGTGAAATAAATCTTGTCTATATTTTCTGAGAAATTAATAAAAAGACTAATTTTCAAAGGGGGTGTCCTCATTAACGTTGTGCACTGTGTATGAGAAGTGTTGGAATATTATATTTAGACTTTTGATTTCAGAGTACAGTGTCAGCCTTGAAAACTGCTGTAGTCGATCATCTGAGAAGCAAACTTTAGGCGAGCGTTCATTGCTTTTCCAGTCTTTCCGAGTGAAATGTCAGATTGAGTTTGTGAGATCTTCTGCTGGACTGTCAATAAACAGACCTCTTGCACAGATGAAATGAGACAGCTTGCGCAGAGCTGAGGGCAGTGCAAATACACGCAGGTATGAAAGAGACTCATTTCATCATTCATGATAAACCTGCATTGTTGCACATCAGCATAATCACAAGGTCTCTCTCTTGTCTGTTCACTCGGCAGATATTTTTTTCAACTAAATGAATAGTGGAATCCTGAAATCTCAAAAACTCCAGTTTGCTATAGCTACTGTGTTTGCGCAATGATTGAGAGAACACCAATGTTCTTTACTGCTGCTTTCATGGAAACCAGAGGACGCAGTTATAAACAGGTATCCAAGACTAAACCACTATCTATATGAATGGGGGAATCCTTAAATCTCAAAATGTTCTTATTGAACGCAATTAAAATAAATATGTCTACTCAACAACAAAATCTGAAGTGACCTGTCCCATTACAATTATTGCTTAAGCTGTAATTGCATTTAAAACACGTCATTTCTAGTTTGCTCTAGCTACTGTGTTTGTGCAGTGATTGGGAAGACACCAAAATTCTTTACGGCTTCTTCCATTGAAACCAGAGGACGCCGTTTCAAACACTAGACCCCTAACTATATGACTAAACACCTATCGAAGTGACCTTACATTTAAAACACATCATTTCAAGTTTTCTCTACATTATAAAAAAAAATCCGTAATTTTACAGTTTATTTCCGGCAGATGGGACGCCAGAAAAAAAAACGTAAAATAACGGCTGTTGAATTACAGAAATTTACCAGAAATTCAAATTTAAGGAAATTAAACAGTAAATTTCTGTAATTTAATGGCCGTTATTTTACGTTTTTGTTTTCCCATTGTTGAGTAGACATATTTAATTTAATTGGCGTTCAAGCAAGCAATTTTTGAGATTTGAGGATTCCCCCATTCATATAGATAGTGGTTTAGTCTTGGATACCCGTTTATAACTGCGTCCTCTGGTTTTCATGGAAACAGCAGTAAAGAAGATTGGTGTTCTCCCAATCATTGCGCAAACACAGTAGCTAGAGCAAACTTGAAATTATGTGTTTTAAGTGAAATTACAGCCTAAGCAACAATTGTAATGGGACAGGTCACTTCAGATTTTGTTGGGAGTAGACATATTTAATTTAATTGGCGTTCAGCAAGCAGTTTTTGAGATTTGAGGATTCCCCCATTCATATAGATAGTGGTTTAGTCCTGGATACCTGTTTATAACTGCGTCCTCTGGTTTTCATGGAAACAGCAGTAAAGAAGATTGGTGTTCTTCCAATCATTGCGCAAACACAGTAGCTACACTGTAAAAAAAATCCATAATTTTATGGTTTATTTGCGGCAGCTGGCGTGCCGGAAAAAAACGTAAAATAACGGCCGTTAAATTACAGAAATTTACTGTTTAATTTCCTTAAATTTAAATTCCTGGTAAATTTCTGTATTTCAACCTCTGTTATTTTACAGCAAATTTCTGTAATTCAGCGACTGTTATTTTACTATTTTATGTTATTTTACGTTATTTGATTTTTTTTTACAGTGTAGAGAAAACTTAAAATGATGTGTTTTAAATGTAAGGTCACTTCAATAGGGATTTAGTCATATAGTTAGGGGTCTAGTGTTTGAAACGGCGTATTCTCTGGTTTTAATGAAAGAAGCAGTAAAGAATTTTGGAAAAAAATAAACCATAAAATTACGGATTTTTTTTTACAATTTGCGCAATGATTGGGAGAACACCAATCTTCTTTACTGCTGCTTTTATGGAAACCAGAGTTATAAACAGGTATCCAAGACTAAACTACTATCTGTACAAATGGGGGAATCCTGAAATCTCAAAATTTGCTTGCTAAACGCACAATTAAAATAAATATGTCTACTCAGCAACAAAATCTGAAGTGTCCTGTCCCATTACAATTGTTGCTTAGGCTGTAATTGCATTTAAAACACGTCATTTCAAGTTTGCTTTAGCTACTGTGTTTGTGCAGTGATTGGCATGACACCAATCTTCTTTATTGCTGTTTCCTTGGTAACCAGATGACGCAGTTATAAACGTTGTAAACGAAAATATTCGCCAAATAACAGAACTTACCATAATGAACAAGCAGATCTGTACTGACCCCTCCCCCACACAACTACATGGGTGTAAAGACTGACAATTGGCTATTTCGGCCTAAAGGCGGGACTTTTTTATATTAATGCAGCTGAACCATTTTTATGTATCTATAGTCTTTGGTTTCACTCTTTGGTCGTCCCCACACTCTATTGGTCGTTCCCACAGCCTCTACTCTCCATTATTCTGAGTAATTGCATTATAGCCGCTGATATTATATGTTATTATGTTTTCCTCCTCTTATCACTTATAATGTGGCCTCTGACCATGCATGTTGTGCGTGTTGATGAGGGAATGTGAATGCGAGGCGTGAATTGCCTTTTGAATCAGAGGGAAATGTAATAGAGAGCACGACTAGACAGAACGACTTCACCCCGCAGCAACCTTTAATCTGTCTACCTGTGTGTATCCGTGTGTGGCATTTCAGAGCATAACAGACAAGCTTTTCTGCACCTGATACTTACTGGAAATGAATTTCCACACGTACTATGTAATCAAATGCCAGAAAATTAATTGATTTGGATTGTTTTCGCTCTCCAGCATGGTGTATCGCTGGAGCATTTTTTATTTATTTGCTGGTTTATGTTGTGTTAATGTCTTTTCCATCGGCTTGTAGCCGCACACGCTTGGCTGAATAGCAGGGTTTGCTTCCTCATGTGTCTGGTCCAAAACTATCAATATTATATTGGGCATTGATTCATTGGCCACTGAGAAAAAGTCTATGTCAGGTGACTGCTCGATACTAATGCTGTGGGTACACTCAATATTACTGCTGTGGAGAGGAGTGAGAGAGAGAAAAATATAGATGGATAGATGGACATTTTTTTTTCTGGAGAAAGTCTTATTTGTTTTATTTCGGCTAGAATAAAAGTAGTTTTTAATTTTTAAACACCATTTTAAGGTCAATATTATTAGCCCCTTTAAGCAATATATTTTTTCGATAGTCTACAGAACAAACCATCGTTATACAATAACTTACCTAATTACCCTAACCTGCCTAGTTAACCTAATTAATTAACCTAGTTAAGCCTTTAAATGTCACTTTAAGCTGTATAGAAGTGTCTTGAAGAATATCTAGTCTAATATTATTTACTGTCATCATGACAAAGATAAAATAAATCAGTCATTATTATTATTATTATTATTATTATTATTATTATTATTATTATTATTATTATTATCATTATTATTATTATTATTATTATTATTATTATTATTATTATCATTATTATTATTATTATTATTATTATTATTATTATCATTATTATTATTATTATTATTATTATTATCATCATCGTTATTATTATTATTATTATTATTATTATTATTATTATTATTATTATTATTATTATTATCATTATCATTAATATTGTTATTATTATTATTATCATCATTATTATTATTATTATTATTTTTTTTTAATCATTATTATTATTATTATTATCATCATTATTATTATTATTATCATTATTATTATTATTATCATTATTATTATTATTATTATTATTATTATCATTATTATTATTATTATTATCATTATTATTATTATTATTATCATTATTATCATTATTATTATTATTATTATTATTATCATCATCATCATCATTGTCATTATTATTATTATTATTATTATTATTATTATTTTCATTATTATTATTATTATTATCAATATTATTATTATTGTCATCATCGTCATTATTATTATTATTATTATTATTATTATTATCACTATTATTATTATTGTCATCATCATCATCATCGTCATTATTATTATTATTGTTATTATTATTATTATTATTATTATTATTATTATTATTATTATTATTATTATTATCATTTTCATTATCATCATTAATATTATTATTATTATTATTATTATTATTATTATTATTAATGGTTATAGTAATAAAGGCAATAATGACTGGAGTAATCATTTTATTTGAAAGTACATACAATAAGAAAGCAGTTATTTAAGATTTTATTAAATATTTAACAATTTAACAATTTCTTTTACATTTTAATAACTGCCGCCTTTGTAATGTGAAGGGACGCTGACAACGGGGTTGGATCCAAATGCAGGATTTATTATGAGAATGGTCAGCCAAGCAACAAACAGATGTATATGGGCAATCCAGAGTTGTGGTCATACAACAGGCGGATGGTCAAAAGGCAGGCAGCAAACCGGTATAAACAATAAATCAAAGGGAAAGTAAACGTGTCGTAATGCTCACCGTACAGTTTAACAAGACTCTGCAACTGGTAAGTGTGTGTGTCTGTGCAGCTTTTAAAGTATATGTAATCAATTCTGAACAGCTTCAGCTGTGTGTTAGCAGGAAAATCGGAACAGGTGTGAGTGTGGGGTGCATGACAGGATTTGTAGTCCAAATGTTGACAGATTTGTAGTCCTGAGTGAAAGTGAATGATTACCAGCAATCTACAAACCTGGATTGCTGGTGATTGTGACACCATATACATATATATATAATCAACATGTAATTCAAGCATAATAACATTTTTATCATAAAGAGCAGCATTTATCAAAACACTTTACACACTGACTTTATGGCATTGGACATTTTGTAAAAAATCATTGCGTTCATTTATTATTTCCATCATATTATTTTTTTATAAACTGCAGTTCACCGAAGGCCTTGTTTTTATCATTGCAACTGAAATTCAGATTCACCTTCAATTAAAATGATCGGCACAGCAGCTAGTGTGAAAGAGCCGCTCGGCCGTTCACTTTTGTTCCCGTCTGATTTCCAGCTGACCCAGTTCTCTCAAACTGTTTCTTGATTGTTCATATCCATCAAGCGTGCCGTCAGAGCCTCCGCAAGCGGCCGTAAACATAGCCAATCCACTGGTTTTAATGCAGCGGTGTGTGTGTGTGTGTGTTGTGCTGGAGCAGTGGTGCGCACTCAATCTGCTGTTAATTACCCGTCTAACAGCACACACAAATCAAGCTGAACGTCCACCTGAATGAGTGTCGTCCGCTCACCTCTCACTGCAGCGCTGAGGAATCACTGTGAGTGGATTACAGCACACTTAACCCTGTGCGTGTGTGTGTGTGTGTGTGTGTGTGTTTAAATGGATTACCGCACACTTAACCCTTACTCTCTGTTCACTCATTTTGGCCGCTCAGATGTGTAATGTTGGGCAGGGACACGTGTGTGTATGTAATTGTGTGTGAGTGTCTATGTGAGATAGTGTGTGTCTGTGTGAGAGTGTGTGTGTGTGTATGTGTGAGTTTGTTTGTGTGTGTGTGAGTTCATGCATTTGAGTGTGTGCATGAGTGTTATTTAGAGTGTGTGTGTGTGAGTGTGTGTGTTTGGCGTTTCTGTGTGGAGTTTGCATGTTCTCCCGGTGTTGGTGTGGGTTTCCTCCAGGTGGTCCGGTTTCCCCCACAAGTGCAAAGACATGCAGTACAGGTGAATTGGGTAAGCTAAATTGTCCGTAGTGTATGTGTATGAATGAATGTGTATGAATGTTTCCCAGTGATGGGTTGCAGATGGAAGGGCATCTGCTGCGTAAAACATATGCTGGATAAGTTGGCGGTTCATTCCGCTGTGGCGACCCCAGATAAATAAAGAGACTAAGCCAAAATGAAAATGAATGAATGAATGTTTTAATAAATAAAAGTATTAAAATTGTTTCGATTTGATCAGTATTGTGCATTATCACAATATACTGTATTCCTGAATATCTGTGTAATACTGTATATTATATTACTGAATATGGGTCTGTAATGGAGAACTAGATTAAAGCCTCATGTGAATATGATGATAAATGCTAATGCTAATCTCGATCTCCATGATAATTAAGCCAAACACAGAAGCACACGGCTCAAATGCAATGAAGCAAAATAATTGCAGACAAATGCAGCATTAAAGTGCGATCTTTCCTAGCGGGAGGAAAAAAGGACGTGTTCGACATGTTTAATTCCTGTCAGGTCTGTCCGTGTACGTTCTCAGGGCCACTGCGCTTTGTCTGCGCTGTCAGAAACCATTACGTTCACTCGTCCGCATTCCTAGCAAAACCACATTTTATTGCGATCAAAAACACGGTTAATTGTGTATCGATTCAGACCTGCGCGGATTAAAAAAACAAGCTGATTTGTAAAACACGCCACATATGACTGACATCCCAGTTAACCTCAATTAACAAAGGAAAACGGCATGTGGAGACAATAACAATACATGCAGAGACATAATAACAATACACACACAGACATAATAAACCACATGCTGAATCAACAGCATCTAGATAACGTTCTAATAACTGATTTCTTTTCTCTTTGTCATGATGACAGCACATAATATTAGACTAGATATTCTTCAAGACACTTCTATACAGCTTAAAGTGACATTTAAAGGCTTCACTAGGGTAATTAGGGTAAAGTTAGGGTAATTAGGCAAGTTATTGTATAACAGTGGTTTGTTCTAGAGACAATCCAAAACTAATCTTGCATAAGGGGGCTAATAATATTGAATTGCAATTAAAAACTGCTTTTATTCTAGCCGAAATAAAACAAATAAGACTTTCTCCAGAAGAACAAATATTATCAGACATACTGTAAATATATTTGAAAAAGAAAATTCACAGGAGGGTGAATAATTTTGACTTTAGCTGTATGCTTGTAATTTATTATATTTCATAAAAAAAAAGAAAAAAAAATATATATATAATTTTTTTTTTTATAAAAGATAATTGATATAAAATAAAATAAGATCTAAAACTATATATCTTTTGTTTTATTTTTTTAGCAGTTCAAATCATCTGGTGAAATTATATCTATATTGCGAAAATACTGTAAACTCACCAGCCACTTTATTAGGTACACCTTACTAGTACCTGGTTGGACTCCTTTTGCCCTCAGAACTGCTTTAATCCTTCGTGGCAGAGATTCAACAAGGTACTGGAAATATTCCTCAGAGATTTTGCTCGATATTTACATGATAGCATCACACAGTTGCTGCAGATTTGTTGGCTGCACATCTATGATGCCAATCTCCCGTTCCACCACATCCCAAAGATGCTCTATTGCAGGGCTATTCAATTGGCGGCCCGCGGGCCGAACCCGGCCCCCGAGGCTATTTGTTCCGGCCCTCCAAATAGTGTGACCAAGACATCAAAAATAAATTTAGTTCAGTCGAAAAACGGCCGCTATAGTTATGAAGTGAGGTGCACCTGTTCAATACAGCATGAGCTGCAAGCTGCGCAGAGCGTGAGTCACCTGACATTCAGGGAGTAGCTCGGGCAGCCAAAAATATTTGGATATGTTTGTAGAAAAGGCCTTTTGTACTATGCACTGATATCATCAATAGGGATGAAACGATTAGCCGATTTCACTATTAACTGCCCTTTAATTCGTCACAATTAATCGTAAAGGCTTCTCTAAGCTGCATTTCTGTTGCACCGAACAAAATGAAACTGCTGCAGTTAAACAAAGTTATGCCAAGTTGCCAACTGTGCCCTAGTTTAAAGTTCCAAGTATGTACACTGAGGCTAATACGCTCGCACACCAGATTAACGCAGCGGCCGTTCCCATATCACGTCTTTTTTGCTTGCAGGTTTGTTAATTCTAATGTAAGAATATATGACAATATGCGTGCACAAGCGGAGCAACGCGCTTGTGTCTTTGCGGGCGCATGCAGTAGAAAACATCTCACGGTGAGAGTTGTGCGTGCCTTTCAGTGCAGTGTAAACAAAATATATGGAAGACGAATTAATATTAAGATGATTATGTATGCATGAACGCAGATGGCAACAACAGGTCATCTAAATAGCTCACCTAATATAAAGCTTGAATTTACATTAGACCTGATAACCGTCAAACCATGATTATTCTTCAGACTATATAATCGTACAACCAAAATCTATAATTGTTGCATCCCTAATTGTTATGCAGTTCAACACATAACATATGAATGTGTCTGAATGTAGGAGAAGCCTACTTTAGCAATGCACTGCTTTTGTTGTGCTCTGATACAACATTTGAAAAAAAAAGTCTATTGTACAATGCAGTGATGTTATGTAGTTTCAAAATACAATATATTAACATTTTAATGTAGAAAAAGCCAATGTGGGTGTCTTAAGGAGCAAAAATACAACATATATGGGCTCTTATATTGCTGTTGTGTTATCACTCATATATAGCAAGTCATGTCTCTCCGGCCCTTCGTTTGGGATGCTTTTCATGAACCGGCCCCCATGACAAACTAATTGAATAGCCCTGCTCTATTGGATTGAACTCTGGTGACTGTGGAGGCCATTTGAGTACAGTGAGCTCATCGTCATGTTCAAGAAACCAGTCTGAGATGATTCACGCTTTATGACATGGTGCATTATCCTGCTGGAAGTAGCCATCAGAAGATGGAGACACTGTGGTCATAAAGGGATGGACATGGTCAGCAACAATACTCAGGGAGGCTGTGGTGTTGACACGATGCTCAGTTGGTACTAATGAACCCAAAGTGTGCCAAGAAAATCTCCCCCACACTATTACACCACCACCACCAGCCTAAACCGCTGATACAAGGCAGGATGGATTCATGCTTTCATGTTGCTGAGGCCAAATTCTGACCCGACCATCCGAATGTGGCAGCAGAAATGGAGACTCATCAGACCAGGCAGCGTTTCTCCAATCTTCTCTTGTCCAGTTTTGGTGAGCCTGTGTGAATTGTAGCCTCAGTTTCCTGTTCTTAGCTGACAGGAGCGGCACCCGGTGTGGTCTTCTGCTGCTGTAGCCCATCCGTCTCAAGGTTGGACGTGTTGTGTGTTCAGAGATGCTCTTCTGCAGACCTCGGTTGTAACGAGTGCTTATTTGAGTTACTGTTGCCTTTCTATCAGCTGGAACCAGTCTGGCCATTCAAGTCCCTTAAATCCCCTTTCTCCCCCATTCTGATGCTCGCTTTGAACTACAGCAGATCATCTTGACCATGTCTACATACCTAAATGCATTGAGTTGCTGCCATGTGATTAATTGATTAAGCAAAACACAGCAAACCAAAATATCGCAATGTCAGATTTTTTCAATATCCTGCAGCCCTATTTTAAAGTGTGATTTATTTTATTTTTTATTTTTAGTAAAATCCGGAGCTGAGAGCCATTACGCCCTGTTGCATTTTAAATGAGATCCATACCCTGTAATTACAGTCATGACAAAGACATTTTGTGGCGTCTACGAAGAGAAAGAGCAGGAAGAGAGAGAGAAAGGGCGGATTCCACTGACTGACAGCAGCGAGGTCAGCGGGAGGTTATGCAAAGCCAACAAAACACTGAAAAATTAAAGGCGTGAGCTCAAGAAACGGCACTCAGAGCACAAGTGGCACCACTGACTGGAAGATACTGTATGTGGAGAGAGAACCACTGGGAATACACACACACACACACACATACACGCACACACTTTAATATTGGTGGTTTACCTTCATAGGTGTAATGTCTTTAATACTGTGAAAACTAGGCGGCATGGTGGCTCAGTGGTTAGCACTGTGGCCTCACAGAAAGTAGGTCGCTGGTTCGAGCCCCAGCTGGGTCAGTTGGCGTTTCTCTGTGGAGTTTGCATGTTCTCACTGTGTTGGCGTGGGTTTCCCCCACAGTCCAAACATATGCGCTATAGGGGAATTGATTAACTAAATAGGCCATAGTGTATGAGTGTGTGTTTGTGAATGAGTGGGTGTTTCAGACAACAGTGCTATGGATCCAAGTGCAGTTTTAGTAAGATTAGTCATACAAGAACGCAATGGTCAATACAGGAGCATACAGGTAATCTAAATCATATTCAATAAACAGGCGTAAGTTCGGCACAGGTGGCGAAACAGCATACAACAATAAACAGGGTTAAGATCAAAAACACGACAGGCAAAACAAAGAAACGCTAGGAACACTCGCTACAACAAGCAAAGACTCAGCAATGAACTAGTGTGTGTGCTGTATAAATAGTTCAAATGATCAGCGATCACAAGCTTCAGCTGCATGTGTGTCAACAGCAGTGATCGACAACTGGTGTGTGTGAAACGGCATGATGGGAGTTGTAGTTTGTTAAGGTGAGATATGAAGTTCTGCCAGGACTGGATCGCTGGTGATCATTCTTCAGTTTTTTTGGGGGGACGACGACTTAATTGTTTCATGTTCAATCCAATTAAATTTGTAAAAACTAATAACTTCCCAGCACAAATCAATAGTGTGTGTTTATTTGTCGTGAAGGAGTGTGTTTTTTGGTGTTGCTAATGGAAAGGCAGCGCATGTGTCGCTAATGGAGGTGAGCAGACGGGTTGTGTTTCCGGTAAATGAGCATGTGGCGTCCTGCGTGTGGCAGCTCAGATTGAATCCGCAGCTTTCACTGTATCGGCGAGAGAAAAATATTCAGTCTGACGTTCCCTCCTCCTCCTTTCTGTCAGATGGGCGGCCATTTAACCCCGCCACAGACCTGGTGCAATATTAATGCACTTAAACGCGGATGAGGTGAGAGAGGTCTGCAGGAGACAGGACCCCCGCAGCCATCAGTCCCGCACGCACCACCCCATCTGCACACACACATACACACACACACACACACACATGGCTTAGTTTTTGTGATTTGTGGGGACATTACATAGGTTTTCATTGTTTTTATACTGGATTTTACATCAGCATGTTCCTCAACTCAACCCTCACAGGAAGCAATCTGCATTTTTACATTGATTTTACTGATTTATGAGCTGTTTTCTGCATGAGGACCAAAGAAATGTCCCCTTAAGGTCAAAACATGCTGGTATTGCTATATTTGTGGGGACATTTGATTCTCACAAAGTAAGAAATACAAGGCACACACAGATATACAGACGCAGGTTAGTTTTTTTTGAATTATGGGGACATTAAATAGGTTTTCGTTGTTTTTATACTATACAAACTGTTTTTTTATACCGCCATATCCCTAAACCGAATCCTCACAGGGAGTAATCTGCATTTTTACATTGATTTTACTGATTTATGAGCCGTTTCCCATATGGGGACCAAAAGAAAGTCTTCGTAAGGTCAAAATTGACTGGTATTGCTATACTTGTGGGGACATTTAGTTTTCACAAAGTAAGGAATACAAGGCACACGCAGACATTAAGACACACACAGGTTAGTTTGGTTTCCATTGTTTTTATATCACCATATCCCTAAACCCAACCCTCACATTTTTACATTGATTTTACTGATTTATGAGCCGTTTTCCTCATGTGGACCAAAAATATTATCCTATAAGGTCAACATTTGCTGGTATTGCTAAACGTGTGGGGACATTTGGTTTTCACAAAGTAAGGAATACAAGGCACTCATAGACATACGTACAGGCACACTCGGACAGGTTAGTTTTTTTTTTTTTTTTGTGAATTGTGGGGACATTACATAGGTTTCCATTGTTTTTATACTGTACAAACTGTTTTTTATATTGCCATATCCCTAAACCCAAACCTGACAAGAAGCAATCTGCATTTTTACATTGATTTTACTGATTTATGAGCCGTTTTCCTCATGGGGACCAAAAATATTATCCTATAAGGTCAACATTTGCTGGTATTGCTAAACGTGTGGGGACATTTGGTTTTCACAAAGTAAGGAATACAAGGCACTCATAGACATACGTACAGGCACACTCGGACAGGTTAGTTTTTTTTTTTTTTTTGTGAATTGTGGGGACATTACATAGGTTTCCATTGTTTTTATACTGTACAAACTGTTTTTTATATTGCCATATCCCTAAACCCAAACCTCACAAGAAGCAATCTGCATTTTTACATTGATTTTACAGATTTATGAGCTGTTTTCCTCATGAGAACCAAAAAAATCCATATAAGGCCAAAATTTACTAGCATTACTATACTTTTGGTCAAAATTTGCTAGTATTGATATATGTGTGGGGACATTTGGTCTCCACAAAGTAAGGAATACAAGGCATGCACACACTCACAGGTTTGGAATAGTAGTACTGTTCGGATATCTTTGGAAGATGTTTATTTTTTATGGTTACAAGGGCTGCATTTATTTGATCTAAAATACAAGACAAATAGTGAAATATTCTTATAATTCAAACTATTAGTTTTCTATTGCAGTATGTTTTAAAATGTCATTTATTCCTGCGATTCAAAGCTGAATTTGTACTGTCCATAGTCTAGTCTTTATTGTTACATTACAGTTCATGACAACCATGGTAGATTTTATCTGTAATGATTCTTTAATGAATAGATGGTTCAAAACAGCAGCATTTATTTGGATAAAAATATTTAGTAACATTATAAACGTCCCCTGACGCTTTAAGTTCATTTAACGTACTTGCGTATTTTTAAATATTTCTGTGGGCTTTACTTTTATTTTATTCATTTATTTATTTTTATCGCAGTTTTTACAGAAATATGAAGCAGCAAATCTGCTTTTAATAATGATTAATAAATGTTTACAAAATTTAGAAATATATTAGTAAAATTATATTTTAAAAAATTTCCCAGGGCTTTTTTGCATCATGGTTTTCACAGAAATATGAAGCAGCACAGCTATTTTCAATGATGATTAATAAGTAATAATAAAATTAGTAAAAAAAAATAATAATACATTTTTTAATCTTACCCTGGGCTGAGAATTTGACAGAAATACAAAGCAGCACAGAGGTTTTTAATGATGAATATTAAACATTAATGCAATTTATAAATATATTAATTTTTAAAAGAATGTTTTAAAATATTTTCCTGTGTTTTTATTTTATTTTTGCATCACAGTTTTTACAGAAATATGAAGCAGCAAATCTGCTTTCAATAATGATTATTTAATGTTCATAAAATAAATAAATATTTTAATAAAATAATATAAAAAAATCTTTACCAGAGCTTTTTTGCATCTTGGTTTTCACAGAAATATGAAGCAGCACAGCTGTTTTCAATAATGATTAATAAGTAATAATAAAATTAGTAAAACAAAATTATTTTAATAATTTTTATTAATCTTACCCTGGGCTTTTATATTTTTCAAGATTTTGAGATTTTCACAGAAATGCGAAGCAGCACAGATTTTTTTAAAATTATGATTATTAAATAATAATACAATTTATGAATATATTAATTTACAAAATAATGTTTTTAAATAATTTTCTGGGTTTTTATTTTATTTTTGCGTCACAGTTTTCACAGAAATATGAAGCAGCTAATCTGTTTTCAATAATGATTAATAAATGTTCATAAAATGAATAAATATATTAATAATATTTAATAATCTTTCCCTGGGCTTTTTTTGCATCTTAGTTTTCACAGAAACATGAAGCAGCACAGCTGTTTTCAATGGTGATTAATAAGTAATAATAAAATTAGTAAAAAAAAATAATACTTTACGTAATCTTACCCTGGGCTTTTATATTTTTCGAGATTTTATTGAAATTTTTACTGAAATACGAAGCAGCACAGATGTTTTTAATGATGATTATTAAATATTACAATTTATAAATATATTAATTTAAAAAAGAATGTTTTTAAATATTTTCCTGTGTTTTTATTTTATTTTTGCATCATGATTTTCACAGAAATATGAAGCAGCACAACTGTTTTCAATGATTATTAACAAATATTAATACAATTAATAAATATATTAATAAAAAAGTTTTTTTTAATTTAGCCCTTGACATATTTACATATATATGAATATTAAAAATAATAAAATTCAGCTTTTAATTGCAGCAATAAATTACAATTCACTACATATTCGCATTGAAAACTGCTATTTTAAATCAAAATAATAATTCACATTTCTCATAAAAAAATAAAAAAAAATCCCTAATATTGTGGGATGTCATTGCTTGGTAACAATCATATGTGTGTGTGTGTGTGTGCATGTGTGTGTGATGTTGTCCAGCGTCTGCTTGCAAATGCTGGGAATAATGCTACTTCAGATTTGAAACAGAATCTTAATCTTAAAGCGGATTAAGGGATAAAGGTGTGTTTATTTGAAAGCCGCAACCCCAGATTTCCCTTCAAATGGCTGCCGGTGTGCCAGAAGCTCCTGGAACCTGCGCAGAATTTTGATCTGTGGGAAGAGGGACGCAAAGGCCACGAGTGAGGGTGAATAATGAATAAGAGCCGATGGAGGGAGTGATAGGAAAAGAAGATGGAAGAAAAGAGAAAGAAAGAGCTCGGAGTAACAGTTAAACCCGGCAGGATTACGTGAACTCTGAAGCGCAGGGCCTCGGGGATGTGCTCTACCTCTGCTCAGGCCACGCCCCTGTCATGTGACATGCTGAGATGGCCAATCAGAACACACCGCCTCACTCGCACTTCCCTGACCTGGTTACTATTAACTGTGGATCAGAGCGTCAAGTCAACCCAATACAGTACTTCCTACACTGGTTAAAGTGCAGTACAGTTCCGCAAATATGCCAAAAATGTGGGCTTGATTTAGCATTTTGTGACTTTTCTGGGGTCGTGGTTTGAGTGGTATTGTAAAGCAATCATAATGTTTCATATGTCTTTCATGTTTGTTCATTATGCGTTCTATGTTTGTTCCTTGTGCTTTCATGTGTGTTCTATATGTGTTCCATGTTCAGTATGTCTTCCATTTGTGTTCCATAAATGTTCCATGTGCATTCAGTTTGTGTTCCAAGTGTGTTAGATGTGTGTTCTGTGTGTGTTTCATATGCGTTTAGTGTGTTTGATGCGTTTAGTGTGTTTGATGTGTGTTTTGTGTGTTCCACAAGTGTTCCATATGCATTCAGTGTTAGATGTGTATTCATGCGTGTTACATATGTGTGTTCCATATGTGTATTCAATGTGCATTCCTTATGCGTTCTATATACTTTCCATGTGTTCCATGTGCATTTCTTATGTGTTCCATATACGTTCCATATGTGTTCCATGTGCATTCCTTATGCGTTCCATATACGTTCCATATGTTTTCCATGTGCATTCCTTATGTGTTCCATATACGTTCCATTTGTGTTCCAAGTGCATTCCTTATGTGTTCCATATGTGTTCCACGTGCATTCCTTATGCGTTCTATATACTTTCCATATGTGTTCCATGTGCATTCCTTATGCATTCCATATACGTTCCATATGTGTTCCATGTGCATTCCTTATGCGTTCTATATACTTTCCATATGTGTTCCATGTGCATTTCTTATGATTTCCATATACGTTCCATATGGTTCCGTGTGCATTCCTTATGCGTTCCATATGTGTTCCATGTGCATTCCTTATGCGTTCCATATACGCTCCATATTGTTCCATGTGCATTCCTTATGTGTTCCATGTGCATTCCTTATGCGTTCTATATAATTTCCATATGTGTTCCATGTGCATTCCTTATGCGTTCCATATTGTTCCATATGCATTCTTTATGCGTTCCATATGTGTTCCGTGTGCATTCCTTATGCGTTCTATATACTTTCCATATGTGCTCCATGTGCATTTCTTATGTGTTCCATATACAGTCCATATGTGTTCCGTGTGCATTCCTTATGTGTTCCATATACATTCCATATGTGTTCCGTGTGCATTCCTAATAGATTCTATATATGTTCCATATGTGTTCCATGTGCATTCCTTATGTGTTCCATATACATTCCATATGTGTTCTGTGTGCATTCCTTGTGCGTTCCATATACGTTCCATGTGTGGAACATTTTACGTGTGTGGGAACAGTCAGTTTAGCCCTTTTTTTGGTAAAATGCAATACTTGTATTGAAAAAAAAAAAAAAAACAGTCCCTCCCTACTACACTACACTGTTAAAAAATGTCATATTTTATTTGAAAATACTGTTGAAATTTCAGTTAATTTGTTTATGAGTAATAAATACATTTCTATGCATTTAAATATATGTCAAAAACATATTTAACTATTCGATTTTTGCCCCTTTTTTCATACCTTTGTTTGTTTGTTTTTTGCTTTTGCCAATGCTTATGTGTCAAATTTCATATCATGTATAATATTTCATAGGCTTAAATGACATGAAACATACTGTCATATATGTGCATTTATTTAAACATGCAACACAAAGATAACATATTTAGCTAGGACTTTTATGCATTTGTATTTTTTTTAAATACATTATAATTCAATATATTCAGCAATATTTCACTTATATGTGAATATATGGGCATAGTGGCGACTTGTATTTCTGACAGAATCCAGGTCAGCTGAAAATGGATAGACTGAGTGCAGCTAAATGCACTTGAATGCACGGATACATTTCCAACTATTTATAACCGCCAAGATGAAATGCATCGGCCAGTGACGTCATTATGATGCATTTACTGTATGCATTTAAACAAAAAATAAAAAATAGCATGCACGTCTGCTGTGAAGGTGTTTTTCTGAAGGCTGTTTTCACTTCTCGTTCATGAAGATTGGGTCTGGAGGGTATTGGGATGTTTCTAGACCTCAATGTGAAGACATCAGTTCATCATTCGCTTCCATTAGCACCTTCAGCAGCCCGAGCTGTGATTGAAGTGACAAACAGGCCTAATATTGAGCATTAATATTTGATACGCGCTTGGAGGATCCATACACATCTTCTGGGTTATCATTCATACCCGTGCAGCTTTTATAAATTAATTATAAAATAAATAAATCAATTATAAAATGCATTAAAATGTACAATTAAAATAAAATACTAACATTATAAAGTAATGATATAATATAATAAAACAAAATGAAATTAAACTGCACAAAATAAAACATAAATACATAAAACAAAATAAAACAGTTAAAAAAAATAAAAAATAAGTAAATAAATTATACAACAAATAAATAAATAGTAAAATAAGTTTAAATATACAATTAAAATAAAATACTGATAATATAAAATCATAAACATAAAATATAACAAAACAGTACAAAATAAGCAAAAAAAATTACTAAATAAATAAATAAATTATAAATAGCATTAAAATATATGATTAAAATAAAGTATTGATAATATAAAATAATGATATAATATACTAAAACAAAATGAAACAACACAAAGTAAAACAATAATAAAATAGAACAGTAAAAATAAAAATCGTAAAATAAAATCTCTGTTTCCTTACACTTTTACAGCAATGAATTTCTGAAATAAATCATAAAATAAATTAATTAATTATAAACACATTAAAATATGCATTAAATATAAATAATATAAAATAATGATATAATAAAACAGTAAAAAATAAAACAAAAGTAATTATAACTGAAATCAATTATAAAATATAATATAGTAATATAAAATAATATAAACATATATGATTAAAATTAAATTTAAATAATACAAATTAAAATAATTAATAAAATCAATTAATCCATTAAACTCGCTGTTTCCTTACACTTTTACAGCAATGAAATAAATCAATTATAAAATGAATAAATAAATAAATTATAAAACATTAAAATATGCAATTAAAATAAAATACTAATAATATAAAATAATGATATAATATAATACAACAAAATGAAATGAAACAATAAAACATAATTATAAAATAAATAAATAAATTATAAAATTAAATAAATAAATTATAAAATATGTAAATAAATTGTAAAACAAATAAATGAATAATAAAATAAATTAAAATATACAATTAAAATAAAATACTAATAATATAAAGTTTTAAGCATAAAATATAACAAAACAGTACAAAATAAGCTAAATAAAATACTTTCAAATATAAAGTAAAATACTGATACTATAAAATAATGATAAAATAAAACAATAAATAAAAAAAAATAACATGAAACAACACAAAATACAATAAAATTACAAAAAATAAAACAAAAACAAAACAAAAAATAATAATAAAATAAAATAAGATAAAACAGTACAATCACAATATATGACCTACATTCACTGAGAAATAGATAAAAATATTAATTTTTAAAATTAGGCTTACTCATTTATGCTCAGCACCTATTATTATTATTATTATTATTATTATTATTATTATTATTATTATTGTATTTTGCTTTTATTTTTTTATTCTTGCATGGGTAAAAATAAAATAACAGGCTGTACAAAAAAATACTAAATAAATATTAAAATAAATTAATTATAAATTAAATAAATTATAAATCAAATTAATATTAAAAATATAAATTATAACGAGAGATTAAACAAAATTAAAAAAAAAAAAAAACAGTAAAATAAACCAATGCAAATAATAAAATAAACAAACAATAAAATAAATATTATAAAATAAATTAAAAATAAAAATAAAACAACAAAACAATAACAATAATAATAATAATAAATAACAATATAATATAATAAAACAAAAATGCAAAACGTATAATAGAGCATAAATGAATGAATCAAAATGAAATAAAACAGTTAAATAAAACAAAACAAACTATAAAATAAATGAATAATAAAATAATTTAAATAATAATAATAATAATAATAAACAAAATAAAATATTAAATAAATAATAAAATTGTAATAAAATAAAATAAAATAAAATAAACCGCTTTTACTTTGACAGAATCTCGATGTGAAAAGGTCTGAAATCTCTCTGTTTATTTTGTCCTGCCGGTTTCTGATGAATGATTTATTCAATGCCGTAAGATGCAGTTTGAGCTCTTCATGCTGGCAGGGTTAAGTGGCGGCCGTCTAGCAGCTGGCACACACACACACAGACACACACACACACAGGTGGGCATCTCAGTGCCAGTCTGTGGAGAGTCTCTGATGCTTTTTTCATTGCAGCGTGGACTAATTTGTTATGATAATGCATTTTTAAACAGATATACTGTACAGCTTTATTTGATAGGCCGAGAAAAACAGGAAAATCGCAGAAAAAGATTTTACAGTGAGGGATTTTAAATCAGCAAGAAATTGTTTTAAACAAAATGTAACATTTTAGACACACAAAATGTTTTTATTTGTTTGTTTAATCTTTTATTCCAGCATGGTTAAAAATAAAATAATAAAATAAATTAAAATAAAATAAAATAAGAATAAATATAAAATAAAATAAAATAAAATAAAATGAAAATAATAATAAATATAAAATAAAATAAAATAAAATAAAATAAAATGAAAATAATAATAAATATAAAATAAAATAAAATAAAAATGAAATGAAATAAAAAATAAAATAAAATAAAATAATAAATATAAAATAAATAAAATAATACATATCATAAATAACATGAAATAAAATAATGCAAGAGTGTATGGATGTTTCCCAGTACTGAGTTGCAACTAAAAGGGCATCCGCTGCATAAAATATATGCTGGATAAGTTGGTGGTTCATTCCGCTGTGGCGACCCCAGATTAATAAAGGGACTAAGCCGAAAAGAAAATGAATGAATAAAAGTAAAATAAAATAAAATAAATCATAACTAAAAATAAAAATTAAATAAAATATAAATAAAATAAATAATAAAATAAATATTTTTTTATAAAAAATAAATAAAATAAAGAACAAATTAAAATAGAAAATGAAAAATAAAATCAGAAAATAAAAAATTGAAAATAAAATAAATTTAAATAAAAACCAACCAAAACTAAATAAAATAAAACCGCTCTTTGGCAATTGTAGAATGTTATAATTTCATTTAATTATGTTATTATTTTATGTATTCTCCACAGAATACACTTAAAATGAACCCAAAATGATCTCTTTGTTGTTTTGTTTTTTGGAAGAAAAGCACTGCTGGTATTTTTATTATTATTATTATTGTTATTTTTATTTAATTTCGGGATTGTTTGATAAATTTTCCACATAATACCACAATATTATCATACCTCATGTCCAAAAACACACGCTCACATAAGAGTTTGTAGGAGAAGTGTATATAAATACTAAAATGAGAGCAAAAATATAGTATTTTTTGTAAAGAACTGTTATTTTACATGTGTATTCTCCACATAATACCCCAGAAAACACACGCTCACATAAGACTTTGTAGGAGTTTATCGAGGGCAGCATTTGATTTGGAGTAAATATATTTTCCATATCACATCAGGAAGCCTCACAGATCTGCTTCTTTCCCTTTCTTGGCATGTCAGTAATAATTTCGCGAGGGTTCGTCATGCGTAGGCTTCAGCATAAGCCGTGGCACGTTTGATTGACAGCATGCAAATGAAGCCGACGGCAGATCATGGCGCCGATATCAAAATAAGCATTATGAGGAACACAAGCCGTTTTCCTGCCATGCGTCATTAAAAACACACTCGCTGCCTCTGTAATCATATTAATTCCTTAACAGCTTTATTTAATGACATAGAAGGGCGCTATTAGCATAATATGTTAATGCGGCTCGTTAGGAATGGCTGTAATTCAGGAGTGATCTGATATGGAGAGCTGTCGATACAGGACTGCACATGTGTGTGTGTGAGTGTGTGTGGGTGTGTTTGTAAATATATATATACGTTTTACCATACAAATTTTATGTTTGTTTACTTCTCAGCTACATTTTAATGGTGTGTTTTGGGACCTACTTTAGCACAAAAATCAGGAGGGATAATATATCTGACTTCAACTGCATGTGAAATATTACATATCTATGAAAAAGTCACAAGTTTGTGGATATAGATCTAGGTGTTCTCTCTCATTCTGGCATAATAGTGGAGCTAATTAGTAGTTTATTAAGCTAGTAGTGTTTGTTAATGCCATGAATTGTGACCTAAACTAAAGTGTTATCATAAATTATTGAAATTCTGGTCATTTTTTGTGTGAGATGCTAATGGTCTAATCTGATTCAATGATCTATGCTAAGCTACGCTAACAGTGCTCCAACCAGACCCGGAGATTGACTAAATGCATTCAAAAAATGGTAAAACTCAACTATTTAACTGTAGAGGAGCTGTAAAATGAGACCTTTTTTCAAGAAAAAGTGGAGTGTTGCTTTAGCTTTGCGTTTGAATAATGCATTAGCATTAGCATTGGCGTAATAGCATGAGCTAATTAGTGATTTATTAAGCTAGTAGTGTTTTTCAATACTATTTATTGTGACCTAAACTAAGCTGTTACCATAAATTATTGGATCTCTGGTCATGTTTGAGTGAGATGCTAATGGTCTAATCTAATTCAATGATCTATGCTAAGCTACGCTAACAGTGCTGTCGCCAGACCCAGAGATTAGCTGAATGCATTAAAAAAAATTGTAAAACTCAACAGTTTAACTGTAGAGGAGCTGTAAAATGAGGCTATTTTCAAGAAAGAGTGGAGTGTTGCTTTAGCGCTGCGTCTGAATCACTGATTAGCGTTAGCATTGGCGCTGAGTGACTGGGATGGTGAAGGGAAAAGGAAAAACAGCGCGCCTCTGCTTTCATCTGGAAACATCTCGCTTCATCTGCGTGTCTCTTTCATTAGCGCTGTCTGTGCCAGGAGCCCCGCTGAGTAGAAAGAGCTTGTTTTTTTTATTACCAAACAAGAAGAAAGGGCAAGAATGTGAAACCCAAGAGGCTCCAGCAGGCACAGGTGTCCGTCCTCGGCCACAAATACACCATCTGCAGGAGAGAAACACCAGTATCTGTGCTTC
The DNA here is from genome assembly GCA_903798195.1 of Danio kyathit. Lineage (NCBI taxonomy): Eukaryota > Metazoa > Chordata > Actinopteri > Cypriniformes > Danionidae > Danio > Danio kyathit. Next base: position 1,413,357 of record LR812528.1, read on the forward strand.
CAATGCAAAGATGCGAATTTGATTCATCCGCGAAACTGGAAAATCACATAAAATATTTGCGAATATATCAGTGTTTACATCTAATAAAAAGCAAAAGAGAACAAAATTGTCACTTCCTTATAAACTGGTGCCAATTATCAGCCTGAATGGGTGGATTGGGGGAAGCCACTGTGCTCCTTTTTTCTTCTATATTAAATGAGTTGCACCTCAGAAGATAAAATGCAATGAGTTCCATTTTGTGTGTTCCACTTTGCTCATTCCATTTTGATTTTTCAATCCATTTCCCGTTTTTTGTTTGTGTGTTCCACTTTGTTTGTTCATTCAGTTTTGTTTGTTCCATTTGCTGCATTTTGTTTGTGTGTTCCACTTTTGTTCGTTTATGTTTCGTTTGTTTTTTCTATTTGCTTTGTTCTTTTTGTTTGTTCCACTTTTGTTTGTTCATTCTATTCTGTTTGTTCTTTTCATTTGCTTTGTTCCCTTTGTTTGTTCCACTTTTGTTTGTTCATTCTATTCTGTTTGTTCTTTCCATTTGCTTTGTTCTATTTGTTTGTTCCACTTTTGTTTGTTCATTCTATTTTGTTTGTTCTTTTCATTTGCTTTGTTCCCTTAGTTTGTTCCACTTTGTTTGTTCATTCTATTCTGTTTGTTCTTTTCATTTGCTTTGTTCCCTTAGTTTGTTCCACTTTTGTTTGTTCATTCTATTCTGTTTGTTCTTTTCATTTGCTTTGTTCCCTTAGTTTGTTCCACTTTTGTTTGTTCATTCTATTCTGTTTGTTCTTTTCATTTGCTTTGTTCCCTTAGTTTGTTCCACTTTTGTTTGTTCATTCTATTTTGTTTGTTCTTTTCATTTGCTTTGTTCTCTTAGTTTGTTCCACTTTTGTTTGTTCAATCTATTTTGTTTGTTCTTTCCATTTGCTTTGTTCTCTTAGTTTGTTCCACTTTTGTTTGTTCATTCTATTCTGTTTGTTCTTTTCATTTGCTTTGTTCCCTTAGTTTGTTCCACTTTTGTTTGTTCATTCTATTCTGTTTGTTCTTTTCATTTGCTTTGTTCCCTTAGTTTGTTCCACTTTTGTTTGTTCATTCTATTCTGTTTGTTCTTTTCATTTGCTTTGTTCCCTTAGTTTGTTCCACTTTTGTTTGTTCATTCTATTTTGTTTGTTCTTTTCATTTGCTTTGTTCTCTTAGTTTGTTCCACTTTTGTTTGTTCAATCTATTTTGTTTGTTCTTTTCATTTGCTTTGTTCTCTTTGTTTGTTCCACTTTTGTTTGTTCATTCTATTCTGTTTGTTCTTTTCATTTGCTTTGTTCTCTTAGTTTGTTCCACTTTTGTTTGTTCTTTCCATTTGCTTTGTTCTCTTAGTTTGTTCCACTTTTGTTTGTTCATTCTATTTTGTTTGTTCTTTCCATTTGCTTTGTTCTCTTAGTTTGTTCCACTTTTGTTTGTTCATTCTATTTTGTTTGTTCTTTCCATTTGCTTTGTTCTCTTTGTTTGTTCCACTTTTGTTTGTTCATTCTATTTTGTTTGTTCTTTTCATTTGCTTTGTTCTCTTTGTTTGTTCTACTTCTGTTTGTTCATTCTATTTTGTTTGTTCTTTCTATTTGCTTTGTTCTCTTAGTTTGTTCCACTTTTGTTTGTTCTTTCCATTTGCTTCGTTCCCTTTGTTTGTTCCACTTTTGTTTGTTCATTCTATTTTGTTGTTCTTTCTATTTGCTTTGTTCCCTTAGTTTGTTCCACTTTTGTTTGTTTATTCTATTCTGTTTGTTCTTTTCATTTGCTTTGTTCTCTTTGTTTGTTCCACTTTTGTTTGTTCCTTCTATTTTGTTTGTTCTTTCCATTTGCTTTGTTCTCTTTGTTTGTTCCACTTTTGTTTGTTCCTTCTATTTTGTTTGTTCTTTCCATTTGCTTTGTTCTCTTTGTTTGTTCCACTTTTGTTTGTTCATTCTATTTTGTTGTTCTTTCCATTTGCTTTGTTCTCTTTGTTTGTTCCACTTTTGTTTGTTCATTCTATTTTGTTTGTTCTCTCCATTTGCTTTGTTCTCTTAGTTTGTTCCACTTTTGTTTGTTCATTCTATTTTGTTTGTTCTTTCCATTTGCTTCGTTCCCTTTGTTTGTTCCACTTTTGTTTGTTCATTCTATTTTGTTGTTCTTTCTATTTGCTTTGTTCCCTTAGTTTGTTCCACTTTTGTTTGTTCATTCTATTCTGTTTGTTCTTTTCATTTGCTTTGTTCCCTTAGTTTGTTCCACTTTTGTTTGTTCATTCTATTCTGTTTGTTCTTTTCATTTGCTTTGTTCCCTTAGTTTGTTCCACTTTTGTTTGTTCATTCTATTTTGTTAGTTCTTTTCATTTGCTTTGTTCCCTTAGTTTGTTCCACTTTTGTTTGTTCATTCTATTTTGTTTGTTCTTTCTATTTGCTTTGTTCTCTTTGTTTGTTCCACTTTTGTTTGTTCATTCTATTTTGTTTGTTCTTTCTATTTGATTTGTTCTCTTCTTTTGTTCCACTTTTGTTTGCTAATTCCTGTTTGTTTCATTTGCTGCGTTTCATTACTTTGTTCCAGGTTGTTTGTTCATTCCGTTTCATTCGTTCAATTGCATATTTGCTGCAATTTGTTTTTTTCACTTTTTTTGTTTATTCTGTTTCATTTGTTTGTTCAGTGCTCTTTGTTTCGTTTTGTTTTGTTCCACATTGTTGTTCATTCAGTTTAGTTCGTTCATTCCATTTGCTACATTTTGTATGTTTGTTTCGCTTTGTTTGTTCATTCAGTTTCATTCGCTCGTTCATTTCATTTGCTTCTTTTTGTTTGTTTGTTCCACTTTGCTTGTTAATTTCGTTTTGTTTGTCCGTTTAATATGCTTCGTTTCATTTGTTTGCTCCCATTTTATTTTTTCAGTCCAGTTCGTTAATTCTATTTGCTTTATTTCTTTTGTTTATTCATTCAGTTTTGTTTGTTTGTTCCATTTGCTTCATTTCATCTATTTGTTCATTCAGTTTCGTTCATTTGTTTCATTTGCTTTATTTATTTATTTGTGTTCCAGATTGTTTGTTAATTCCATTTCGTTTGTTCATTCTATTTGCTTCATTTGGTTTGTTTGTTCATTCAGTTTCGTTTGTTTGTTCCACGTTGTTCATTCAGTTTTGTTTGTTTGTTCCATTTACTTCATTTCATTTGTTTGCTTATTTGCTTTTCTTTGTTTGTTCGATTTGCTTTAATTAGTTTTCTCCACTTTGTTGTTCATTCCAGCTTCGTTTAATTTGTTTGCTCCACTTTGTTTTTTCATTCTGGTTTGGTAATTCAATTTTCTTAATTTCATTTGTATGTTCATTCCATTTCATTTATTTGTTCCATTTGCTTCATTTTGTTTGTTTGTTCAATTTGATTTATTCATTCAGTTTTGTTTGTTTGTTCCATTTGCTTCATTTCGTCTATTTGTTCATTCAGTTTCGTTCATTTGTTTTATTTGCTTTACTTTTTTTGTTTGTTCCAGATTGTTTGTTAATTATATTTTGTTTGTTCATTCAGTTTTTTTAATTTGTTCAATTTGCTTCATTTTGTTTGTTTGTTCATTCAGTTTCGTTTGTTTGTTTTGTTTGCTCCATTTTGTTTTTTCATTCTGGTTTGGTAATTCCATTTTCTCATTTCATTTGTATGTTCATTCCATTTCATTTATTTGTTCCATTTGCTTCATTTTGTTTCTTTGTTCCAATTGGTTTGTTCATTCTGTTTTGTTTCTGTTCCATTTGCTTCATTTGGTTTGTTTGTTCCATTTGGTTTGTTCATTCAGTTTCATTCATTCATTTCATTTGCTTTGATTTGTTTGTTTGTTCAACTTAGTTTAGTCTTTCAGTTTCATTATTTGTTCCTTCCATTTGCTTCGATTTGTTTGTTCCATTTAGTTTTTCCATTCAGTTTTGTTCATTTCATTTCTTTGTTCTGCTTTGTTTGTTGATTCCATTTCATTCATTCATTCCATTTGCTTTGCTTTGTTTGTTTGTTCCACTTTGTTTGTTCATTTTGTTTTGTTATCAAGACCTGTAGCAAGTATTGTTTTCTAATCAAAATTCTCTAAAACATCTAAATTGTAATTGTTTGCAACCTCCTGTCACAATCAGTTCAATTCAGAATCATCAAAAGCACTTCATTCTGAACAGAAGTCAGGCCTGTTTCATACACAGATACTATTTTTTTAGTGGATCTGCTACACAGAATCGAGTCTGAAAACTGTTTTGTTGCCTCCTGCTGTTGGCTGTGGATCTGCATCTTCTCTTTTTCTCCCTCTCTCTCTCCTTCTCTCTCTTCTATGAACTTGTTCGTTTGAAGCACAGATAAGTAATGTGGTTCTCCGAGCTGCAGCTTCATTTTTGCTTCGTTTATGATCAATAATAAGTACTCTGAGGGAAGAGCGAGCCGAGCGTGTGCTGGTGATTTATTGATTTCCGCGGGGCCGTACCGCATGCATGCTAATGAGCAACGTGATACATCGCAAAAGCTGTGAACTCTGGAGTGTTTTCAGATGATCGTAACACAGCCATCGACCCGTCCACCTCCACTGTCTTTTTATGTGGTTTTGCGCATCAGAATTAAACGTGTGGCTTTCACGCTCCCTCTGCCAGAGATTTTTGTATTTGTTGTTGCTGTTTTGGCTCGCCGGATAGATGAAGTTTGTTGATGAATGTTGTTTTTGGCTTCAGTGATCAGATATAGTGTTGAATTCTACACATCTCTCTTGGCTTCATCACAGCTGAGGAAATCCTTGCTGAATTGTTAATGGAGTGCCTGCGTATTATTGACAAACTAAAGATATCTCAATATTTTCTGGGATGTCATCGATAATGATAATTAGACAGTGTTTTGCTGTGTGTGTTATTGTTCTGGTGTCTTAAGCATCTTCAGTCACTTTTATATTCTTTATATTCAGTTCATAGCAGGGATAGAAAGTCTTTTTCAGAAAAGTTTAAATAGATTTTTTTACCATTTATTGGCATTTTTATCTTTGTGAAAACAGTTTTTGTTTCTAAAAAGTGTGCATTAAAAAATAAAGTAATAACACATTTAAATACAATAAAAATTAAATAAAATAAGACATTAAATAAAACTAAATAAAATACAAAAAATAAGTCATTGTTCCCTTTGCAGTAAAATTAAACAAAATGCAAAATGTTATTAATAAAATTACTGTAATTGTTTTTACATTTAACACTTTAACAATGTGAGGAACCATTTATTTATTTATTTTGTTTATTTATTTATTTATTAATTTATTTATTTTTGCTTATATATTTATTTATTTATTTTGTATATTTATTAAATTTTATTTATTTATTTATTTATTTTGTTTCTTTGCTTATTTATCTTGTTTATTTATTTTGTTTGTTTATTTATTTTTGTTTATTTATTTATTTATTTTTGTTTTTTTGCTTATATATTTATTTATTGATTTATTGATTTATTTATTTATTTATTTGTTTATTTATTTATTTTTGTTTATTCATTTATTTTATTTCTTTGCTTATTTATCTTATTTATTTATTTGTTTTGTTTATTTATTTTTGTTTATTTATTTAGTTTCTTTGCTAATTTATCTTATTTATTTATTTATTTTGTTTATTTATTTTTGTTTATTTATTTATTTTATTTCTTTGCTTATTTATCTTATTTATTTATTTGTTTTGTTTGTTTATTTTTGTTTATTTATTTATTTTATTTCTTTGCTTATTTATCTTATTTATTTATTTGTTTATTTATTTATTTTTGTTTATTTATTTATTTATTTTGTTTCTTTGCTTATTTATCTTATTTATTTATTTTATTTATTTATTTATTTATTTGTTTATTTTGTTTCTTTGTTTATATGTTTAGTTATTCCTCAGCAATGTAAACGAATTAACCAATTCTGTAGTTTTTGACAACTATAGGATATATTGGACTACAATACACCACCGTTGTAAAGTGAAGTGATGCTGGACAAAGGGAGGTGAGGATCCAAACGAAGGGTTTATTATACAGAGATGGTCAGGCAAGCAACGGTCAACACAGGGGCAAACAGATGTATACAGGGAATCCAGAGTCATAGTCAAATAACAGGCAGATTGTCAAAAGGCAGGCAGCCTTTAAAACAAACAAAACAAAGCTTGGTTTAAAGACGGAAGGCAAGGAAAGCGCATCATAATGTTTACAATCAGTATAACAAGACTCAGCAATGAGAATCTCAAAATGAGCAGTATATATGTGTAGTGTAATCTCTGTGGAGACTTGGAGCAGGTGTGTGTGTGTGTGTTGCATGACTGGATCTTGTAGTCCATATACCGGCAGATCTGTAGTTCTATGCGATCTGTGAGTTTACCAGTGATCTGTAAGGATTAGATCACTGGTGACTGTGACAACTGTTTACTGTTGTAAAAACTAAAGTAACCTACAGTGTTTATTTCAGCTTGTAAATTCACTATATCATTAATAGCTTGTTACAATCTGAAAAAAAAAAAAACAGCTTAAGGGGGCTAATTTTTACATTTTAATAGTTTAAAATAAACTAGGAACTGCTTTTATTCTAGCCGAAATAAAACAAATAAGACTTTCTCCAGAAGAAAAACTATTAGAGGAAATACTGTGAAAAATTCCTGAATCTGTTCAACATCATTTGGGAAATATTTGAAAAAGAAAAATCCACAGGAGGGCGAATAATTCTGACTTCGACTATATATGTTGGATGAAAGCCGCTGGAAGGGTGTAGTGATTTACACTGTTTTGCTGGTGTTCTGGATGCGGTGTGGTGGTCCGATCGGGAGCTTCAGGAATGTATTCATCAGTTCTCCTTTAACTTTTACAGCCGCCGCAGGCTGTACATCTGCGCCTTGATCTTACTGCAAACCTGTCAGTTCAGTGCTGAATCAATATCCATTTCAAAAACCAGCTAAATTCATTCTTTATTTATTTATTTTTTTTTGATGCCGCTTTTGTCAGGCTTGGATTTTAAAAAGAGAAGCTGTGGTATATTGATTTGATGTAGCGTTATAGGGCCTGTTTTGGAGGTGCAAACTGTTGCTGCTTGTAGAATATTGCTGCGTTTTTTCATTCATTTATTTTCCTTCAGCTTAGTCCCTTATTTATCAGGGGTCGCCACAGCGGAATGGACTGCCAACTATTCCAGCATATGTTTTATGCAGCGGATGCGCTTCCTGACGCAACCTAGTACTGGGAAACACCCATACACACTCATTCACACACACACTCATACACTACGGCCAATTTAGTTCATCAATTCCCCTATAGTGCATGTGTTTGGACTGTGGGGGAAACCAGAGCACCCGGAGGAAACTCACACCAACATGGGGAGAACATGCAAACACATGGATTCCGCTGTGGCGACCCCAGAATAATAAAGAGAGTAAGCCGAAAAGAAAATGAATGAATGAATTGCATTAATATTCTTCTTTTAATCATTTGTTTGTTAGCATGAATTTAAGATTTGCATTATGCAATTAACATTACATTAGCTTACTACTAACCTGTGGAAAGGCTGGAATAAGGGAACACCTTTTTCTAGGGCTGGGGCTTATGACTACGTTTACACCATAGGCCTCAAACTGGATTCCTGGAGGGCCGCAGCTCTGCACAGTTTTGCTCCAACCCTAATCAAACACTGCTGATTCAACTAATCAAGGTGTTCAAGACTACTAGAGATTATTAATCAGGTGTGAGTTGGAGGTGGTTGGAGCTAAACTATGCAGAGCTGCGGCCCTCCAGGAATTGAGTTTGAGACCACTGGTTTACATGGACATCAGTAATCGAATGATTTGCCTTAATCTGAATAAGACAATAATATGATCAAGGTGTTTACATGAGTTGCTTTTTGAATGTTCATTTCATTTTACCACGCTATCCACATTTCCTGCAGAGTGTCATGTAATTTTGGGAGTTTCATTCTTAATTTGTCGACTTTAACTGCAGTTTGGCACTTTCACTTTCATTCAGGAGCATATTGTTCATGCCCCGTGACACACTGAGGTATTGGATGAGAATATGAAGTAAGAGTGTAGTTTTAATGGAATTTGATACCACATGCTGAACAGAAAGAAAATAGCATTTCATGACGCTGATGTCTGTAGTCCTTTAAGGGAATTAAAAATTGCTGTTTACATGGTAGACTCTTAATCAGAGTATTGTTTGACGTGTTTCCTCCCTTACTTATGAAGCATCTGCTTCATGTTGCTGTGTCAGAATACTTGCTTGTCAAATATAGTGATACTTTAGAACGTTTCGTTTAAGCAAATTTGATGAACAGTGTTGATGAATCTAGAGGGAGCCGCTCACCGGATGCGCTGTACTGCATGCGTTGCCTACGTACGTGCATTCCCTAAGCAACAGAAACAAACGTCAAACATCGTTGATGGTGTCCATTAGAGATGCGCGGATCAGCTCAAATGTCACCCGAATCCGCTCCTTCATTCTAATCATCCACCCGCCACCCGCCCGCACACCTTATTTTATCTGATATATATGTCCGCACCCTACCCGCACCCGATCGCCACTTTAATAATTCTAATTCTTTGTTTTAAGCATGATGATAGGTGTAACTTTCTCCGCAATGTCCGGCGGCAGAGTAACAGCTCGTTAATTCATGCTTGAGCAAATGATGAGACGGACAAAAGTACTCGATGCATGCCCTTCTTTTACTTATTTCAGTGTTTTCAGGTTCACAGTGCAAAACAGCTCCCGGGTGGAATTACTGAAGTAAACATAAAACAAAACCGGATAAAACTTTCTCCCTCCAATTCACCGCACGCACAGCACACAGCGAGAGCTCACATCACACAGCATGCGTGTCGAACTACACTACCCACAATGCCCCACGCTATGGACTACAACTCCCGTAAAAGCAGTCCTAAAGCGGCCACACTATTTCCCCCCTCCTGCAACTTAGGTCACAGTGGATCGTTCGTTATTAACAGCAGATTCAGCTTTTACATATACAGGAAAAAGAGAACAAAAACGGCGTCCCTTCAGCCTAAACAGCAGCTATGTTGTGTGTACTTGGCCCTTTTCTTAACACTGTGCAAAAACAGAATAGCATCTACTGTGCCTGGATTCGGGCGATTCCGCCTCGCCTCCAAAACACGGCTGGCTGCACTAAATGAGCGTTCGCGCGAACCGCTTGTTGCAGGAATGCACAAGCTTCTTCTTGCAAGGCGCTGCAGTCGTGTAAATAAGCGATCTTGTTTCTCCCAGAACGATAGCAGATTTCCCTCTGATGACTCCTCTAACTGAAGTTAGCACAGTACTCTTGCACGTCATCCATTATTTTGGGCGTCTCTCATCTTCACATTCTGCGAAGTCCACTCTCTGCTTTTTTGCTGGTCAACTGCTATGACCCGCTACATCCACCCGCGACCCACCCGCAATTAATCATAATGTATTTTTTTATTATCCGCAGCGCCCGCGGATTTAACCGCCATCCGCGCATCACTAGTGTCCATATCCCTCAAAATTGTTTAGAATTAAATGCACTTATGTGTGCCTTTGATGCACCCCTTGATGGTTCTTACGTCTTTGTTGCAGCACCAGTGGCACCGAAATTAGACACCGAAATTCATATGCTGATTCGGTCTGGTGCACACTGGTTACATAGGTACAGGTTTTGGTACCCAACCCTATTTTTATCACAGCTATGCCAGTGAGAGCGGTTGAGCTCAAGCACATCAAATGAAAAGCAATGAGAAGAAGGGGGCGGGGCATGTCAGACACTAGAAAGCATTTGATTGGTCAGAAGATTTGATGAGAAACTGAAGTATGTGATCAGTTTTTGAAAAAAATCATTGATCCATTTATGTGGAAGTGACAAACTGCAAGATGTTTATGTCTTCTATATATGAATATAGAATGAATATATATATATATATATATATATATATATATATATATATATATATATATATATATATATATATATATATATATATATATATATATATATATATATAAATATATATATAAATATATATATATATATAAATATATACAGTGTGTGTGTATATATATATATATATGTATTTATGTGTATATATATATATATATATATATATATATATATATATGAATATATATATATATATATATATATATATATATATATATATATATATATATATATATATATATATGAATGTTTTCACTGTTTTAGAGCTCACTAGCTTATAGCCATCATTAAGTCTAACATACTTATGCTTACATTTAACAAATGTAATTTGAATTTTACGGGACCTTTAAATAGTGCTAATCAACAAATACAGAGCTATAACATCAGTCCAGGTCATTTGATGAGAAATGTTTGCTTGTGTTTTGTGGAGCTGTGAGTGTTTTCTCCAGAGCGCACGTCTCGGTTTAATCTGATATCGAGATCTCCTGTTTTCTCAAGTCCCGTCAGCCGCTTCTGCTGATCTCTGAGGTGCTCTGTCAGCAAACCCAAAAACAGGCTCCGTCCGTCCCGCTAGAAAACCCTGAAGAGCAGCGTCTGACAGGCGGAGACGTGTGCTAATTAACTAACTTAAACAAACCTGACAAGAGCAGGAGGAAAGCTTTCAGTTCCCCCTTTAAAAAGCCATTAGCAGGAAGTGTGTGTGTGTGTGTGTGTGTGTGTGTTTGTTTACTGAGCTGCTGTTCGGTCTCCTTGGGGGAATTTAGGGATGTCTTCATTACCAAAAATGATCCCACACTGCAAAAAACCCTTATCTTAGAGTTTTTGTCTTGTTTCTAATCCAAATATCTAAACGTTCTTAAATCAAGAAGCTTTTCATAGACAAGTAAAAGTAAGGCAAGGCAAGTTTATTTATATAGCACATTTCATACACAGTGGCAATTCAAAGTGCTTTACATAAACAAGAATAAAAGTAAGAAACAAGTATAAGAAAATAAAAACAAATAACAAAAGTGATTAAAAACAGGTAAAATTGTGTTAAACAGGTTATTAAAGAATTAAAAAAGGAGAGAAAAACATAATAGTGTGATCTGTGGGCTGTAGCACAGTGCTCATTCAGTAAAGGCACAGCTAAACAGATGTGTGTTCAGTCTTGATGTGAATGTGCCTAATGTTGGAGCACATCTGATCATTTCTGGAAGCTGATTCCAGCAGCAGGGGGCGCTGTTAGTAGCTGAAAGCCGATTCACCCTGCTCTGACTGAACTCTTGGAATTTCTAGTTTATATGATCCTAAAGATCTGAGTGATCTGTTTGTATTCAGTGAGCATAGCTGTAATGTGTTGAGCTCCTTTAGTGATTTATAGACGAGCAATACTTTAAAATCTATTCTGAATGTAACTGGGAGCCAGTGTAGAGACCTGAGGACAGGTGTGATGTGCTCTGATTTCCTGGTTCTAATCAGAATCCTGGCAGCAGCGTTCTGGATGAGCTGCAACTGTCTGACTGGCTAACTGACTGGGAAGGCCAGTGAGGAGGCCGTTACAGTAATCCACTCTGCTGCTGATAAAAGCATCAACAAGTTTCTCTAAGTCCTCACTGGAAACAAAGCATCTGATTCTTACAATGCAAGTCAAATTAAGTGAGTTATTTCTTAAAACAAGCTAAATTACCTGCCAGTGGGGTCAGCTAAATAATCTTATTTTAAAGCGAAAACTACATTAATTTACTTATTTAAAAAAAAAAAAAACACTGAATTTTGATTAAATAGATTTTTACTTGTCAATAATATATATATATATATATATATATATATATATATATATATATATATATATATATATATATATATATATATATATATATATATATATATATATATATATATATATATATATATATATATATATATACATACACATACACACAGTTGAAGTCAGAATTATTAGCCTCCCTTTGATATTTTTTTTTATATTTCCCAAATGATGTTGAACAGATTCAGGAATTTTTCACAGTATGTCTGATAATATTTTGTTCTTCTGGAGAAAGTCTTATTTGTTTTATTTCGGCTAGAATAAAAGCAGTTTTTAATTGTTTTAAACCCATTTTAAGGTCAATATTATTAGGCCTCTTCAGCAATATTAGTTTTGGATTGTCTTCAGAACAAACCACTGTTATACAATGACTTGCCTAATTACCCTAACTTTACCCTAATTACCCTAGTTAAGCCTTTAAATGTCACTTTAAGCTGAATAGAAGTGTCCTGAAGAATATCTAGTCTAATATTATGTGCTGTCATCACGACAAAGAGAAAAGAAATCAGTTATTAGAGATGAGTTATTAAAACTATTATGATTAGAAATGTGTTGAAAAAATCTCTCCATTAAACAGAAATCGGGGGGAAAAATAAACAGGGGGGCTAATAATATTTTTTTTATTTATGTATTTTTTTTGGAAAAGGTTCATTGTACAGCTCTCAGTTTCACTAGATTTGAACTCATTCTGGTGGGAGCACTTTTAGCTTAGCTTAGCATAGATCATTGATTCGGATTAGACCATTAGCATCTCACTCAAAATGGATCATTTCCTATTTAAAGCTTGTCACTTCTGTAGTTACATCATGTGCTAAGACAGAAAATGAAGAGGTTTTTTTCTAGGCTGATATGTCTGTACTCTTATTCTGGCGTAATAATCAAGGAAGTTTGTTGTCGTATCGTGACTAAATCAGCGCACAGATTTTATAAAATTCTAATAAAATCAAAACAATTTGTTTTATGTTGGCTTGAGAATTTTTTTTCATCAGAACGTTGTAGGGGGCTGCACGGTGGTGCAGTGGGTAGCACAATCACCTCACAGCAAGAAGGTTGCTGGTTCAAGCCTCGGCTGGGTCAGTTGGCGTTTCTGTGTGGAGTTTGCATGTTCTCCCCGTGTTGGCGTGGGTTTCCTCCGGGTGCTCCGGTTTCCCCCACAGTCCAAACACATGCGCTATTGGGGAATTGGGTAAGCTAAAATTGTCCGTAGTGTATGTGTGTGAATGAGTGTGTATAGATGTTTCCCAGAGATGGGTTGCAGCTGGAAGGGCATCTGCTGCATAAAACATATGCTGGAATAGTTGCCGGTTCGTTCCGCTGTGGCGACCCCAGATTAATAAAGGGACTAAGCTGAAGGAAAATGAATGAATGAACATTGTAGGGACCTGGGGATTGGTTCGTTTGACTCATGCTATCAAATAGGACTTCTTGTATGCTGTACATGCTAGCAGTGATTAGCTACATGCTAATAATGATTAGCTTAGTGCAATAACATGCTAGAAATGCTTACTAAGTATTAAGATTACAATTGTAAAAGCTCTATAGAAATAAAGACAAATTGAATTGGATTAAGATTTGATCAAACATGTAAACGAGGCTTGCCTAGTAAGAGTACCCTATTATCTGCCTAGCAACCACTCAGAACACCCTAGCAACCACCTCGCAACAATTTAGCAACCACTCAGATCACACTAGCAACCACTTAGTAACTGAGTTTGAGTCCCAGTGCAGTCCCAACAAACTTTACCTTCTAGTTTTAAAGTGAGATGCTAGTGGTCTAATCTGATTCAATGAATTATGCTAAGCTAAGCTAAAAGTGCTCCCGCCAGATCTGAAGATTGGCTGAATGGATTTAAAAATAGTAAAACTTTTATCCTGATTTTTAAACTTTATTTACTTTTAGCCTAACAAGTGGAGTGTTCCTTTAAGAGTTATTGGGCTAGAAACAAGACATAAAGTCGAAAAGCTTTTTTTTTGTTGTGTAGTTCAGCAATGGAGTTCATTTTTAGCCCTTAAAATGTGGAGGTTTTGTTTTGTCTGTAATTATCTTTGTCAGAAGGCCTGATGGTCTGTCGTCACTCAGATGGCTGGATAAGCGTGTGGTTTTAGCCTCAGCTTTCAGGTAGATTATGGAAGTGAAGATCTAGACGGGGCTTTGTGAGCAATCCCAGACCTTCAGACAAGATGACCTGTAACCCCAGTAAATGGAGGCCGGCTGAAGAGTTCATCAGGAGAAACTCAGTGGAAATAACACAGACTGATTAGCTGTAGGCTATAAAACAGTCATCTGAAACGTGTGGATTATGCCTGGATTTCATAAATAGTCAGGCATTCACTAACACAGACTTTATTTGACATATTTGGAAGTAAACAGCGTTTTCATCCTGTTGATGTCCTAGTTAAACTGAAATGTCCAGTGTTTATTTT
>LR812528.1:1432500-1450000 GCA_903798195.1 Danio kyathit
AAGGGCATCCGCTGCGTAAAAAACATGTGCTGGATAAGTTGGCGGTTCATTCCACTGTGGCGACCCCAGATTAATAAAGGGACTAAGCCGAAAATGAATGAATGAATGAATAAATAGTTCTGTCATGTGAAGTGGACGCTGATAAAGGAGTGCTGATTCAAATGCAGGTTTATTAAGAATAGTCAGGCAAGCAATGGTCAACACAGGGGCAATCAGGTACATACAGATAGGGATGGCTGACGTGAAACTGACGTTTCGACACAGTGTCGAGATCCCAATGCGCAAGTGTTTCGAAACACTGCACCGAAGCATGATCCGAAACACCCAGGTCTCATATGGTCCATGAGTGCTTCAGCTGTGAGTGTTTGCAATCAGACAGGATCAGGAACCGGTGTGTGTGCACAGTGCATGCTGTGATTTGTAGTCCATGTAATGGCGGATATATAGTTCTAAGCGATCTATGTGTTTATCAGCGCTCTGCAGCCCCTAGATTGCTGGTGATCATAACAAGTTCTAAGCATTTATTATTTTATCTTTTATATTAGCTCTAAATAAATGAATGAATAATGAAAATATTATATATATATTTTTCTATCTGTTAAGAAAATTATATATATATATATATATATATATATATATATATATATATATATATATACACATACACTCACTGGCCACTTTATTAGGTACACCTGTCCAACTGCTCGTTAATGCAAATTTCTAGTCAGCCAATCACATGGCAGCAACTCAATGCATTTAGGCATGTAGACATGGTCAAGACGATCTGCTGCAGTTCAAAGCGAGCATCAGAATGGGGAAGAAAGGGGATTTAAGTGACTTTGAACGTGGCATGGTTGTATTAAAATAGTATTTCAGAAACTGCTGATCTACTGGAATTTTCATGCAAAACCCTCTCTAGGGTTTACAGAGAATGGTCCGACAAAGAGGAAATATCCAGTGAGCGGCAGTTCTTTGGGCGCAGATGCCAGAGGTCAGAGGAGAATGGCCAGACTGGTTCCAGCTGATAGAAAGGCAACAGTAACTCAAATAAGCACTCGTTACAACCGAGGTCTGCAGAAGAGCATCTCTGAACACACAACACGTCCAACCTTGAGGCGGATGGGCTACAGCAGCAGAAGACCACACCAGGTGCCACACCTGTGATAAACTGTGAATCATCTCAGACTTTGGGATGTGGTGGAACGGGAGATTGGCATCATGGATGTGCAGCCGACAAATCTGCAGCAACTTTGTGATGCTATCATGTCAATATGGAGCAAAATCTCTGAGGAATATTTCCAGTACCTTGTGGAATATCTGCCAAGAGGGATTAAAGCAGTTCTGAAGGCAAAATGGGGTCCAACCTAGTAAGGTGTACCTAATAAAGTGGCCGGTGAGTGTATATTAATTTCACTTCTTTTTCAAATTACAAATACACATTAAGAACAAAAACTATTTTAACTTTCCATGTGGTTTATGTTGTAGAAAATAACTAAAATTACTCAAATTAAAAATAAAACTATAAATTGATCTGTTAATGTTAACTGTTCTACTTTATATTTTAGTTTCAGCTAGCTTAGTTTAAAAAACAACAAATAAAAAATGCTATATTAGACTAAATTAAACTCCAACAACCCCAAAATGAAACCCAATTAAAAATATCAGCAGCATTTTAATAGGATATATTAATGAAGTTAAATCAACAGTGGACATCAGTGTGTGTGTATAGACCTTTGCTCCGACACACACACGTGTCTAGCGTCAGGTGTTGGTGGACAGAGGCGTCGGCCCCGCGCTCATTACGGTGACCCCCAGCAGCTGTTTCTGCAAATATCTGCCATTAATCTGAGTGTGAGAGTGGAGCATTTCATCTGCTCATTAACGCCTTTAGTCTCATTTCAGCCTCAGCGGCACGTTTATCCCACACTACAGCCAATTAATAGCAGACGACTCAATCCATTGCTTTAATAAATGTGTTCATGATGCGCAGAAACAGCCGCATCAGAGCAGAGAAACCCAGCGGGATTACATTTTATTAATATTTGTGCATTCTAGCTGAAGTTTAAGAGGACTGTGTGTGTGTGTGTGTGTGTGTGTGTGTGTGTGTGTGTGTGTGTGTGTGTGTGTGTGTGTGTGTGTGTGTGTGTGTGTGTGTGTGTGTGTGTGTGTGTGTGTGTGTGTGTGTGGTCTCCTGCAGACGGGTGTTCAGAGGTGCTAATGAGTGAATGTCCTGATGGTGAACGCTCTTCAGAAGAGTCCGTCTGTAACTCAGACTGACTGAGTGACTGTAAACATGAGAACTCACACACACACGTGCCTTCAGTTATCCACAGGAAACAGCAGAGGGTGAGGCTGATCTCTGATTGGCTGAGCTTGTCAGCAAATTGATGAGCTGCCCGGAGGACCAGCGGCGTTCGGGACCTTCATGCGTGTGGATTGAGGTTTTGAAAGGACATCAAACTCTGCCTCTTCCAGGACCCCTGTATCTCCTCCTTCTTCTTCTCTTGGCTTTATAATGCCGGCATCTGGAGCTCTAGTTGGCCAATTCAAACAGACAACAAAGGTCGAAAACCACAGCGTGACAGACAAGCAGATACATCTGAATGTGGATGGACAGTTAAAGTCAGAGTTATTAGCCCCCCTCTATGTTTTCCCCTATTTCTGGTTAACTGAGAGCAGATTTTCTCAACACATTTCTAAACATAATAGTTTTAATAACTCATCTCCAATAACTGATTTATTTTATCTTTGCCATGATGACAGTAAATAATATTAGACTAGATATTCTTCAAGACACTTCTATACAGCTTAAAGTGACATTTAAAGGCTTAACTAGGTTAATTAGGTTAACTAGGCAGGTTAGGGTCATTTTAGGGTCATTGCATATTTATCTGCAGCCTGATTTGAAGCGCAGGACTGTTGTATAAGACTGAAGGGTTTATTCTGTGAAAACAACCATCCTGGATGTACTTTATTCTGCTTATTACATGGCTACCTGCCACAAAACATAACAGTTAGATACAAAACAGTGTTCTGAGCTGTAATAGTTTATTAATTCTTTAATTAAATGCAAAGCTGACAGAAATGAAAACAGCTGATGGAGTATACACTAACCTGTGCATTATTCAGACACTAGATGGAGACAAACAGTCATAAACACAAAGCTGACAGACACTAAAACAGCTGATGGAGTATACACTAACCTGCGCATTATTCAGACACTAGATGGAGACAAACAGTCAAAAACACAAAGCTGACAGACACTAAAACAGCTGATGGAGTATACACTAGCCTGTGCATTATTCAGACACTAGATGGAGACAAACAGTCAGAAACACAAAGCTGACAGAAACAGCTGATGGAGTATACACTAACCTGCGCATTATTCAGACACTAGATGGAGACAAACAGTCAGAAACACAAAGCTGACAGAAACAGCTGATGGAGTATACACTAACCTGCGCATTATTCAGACACTAGATGGAGACAAACAGTCAAAAACACAAAGCTGACAGACACTAAAACAGCTGATGGAGTATACACTAACCTGCGCATTATTCAGACACTAGATGGAGACAAACAGTCAGACACACAAAGCTGACAGACACTAAAACAGCTGATGGAGTATACACTAACCTGCGCATTATTCAGACACTAGATGGAGACAAACAGTCAAAAACACAAAGCTGACAGAAACTAAAACAGCTGATGGAGTATACACTAACCTGCGCATTATTCAGACACTAGATGGAGACAAACAGTCAGACACACAAAGCTGACAGACACTAAAACAGCTGATGGAGTATACACTAACCTGCGCATTATTCAGACACTAGATGGAGACAAACAGTCAAAAACACAAAGCTGACAGAAACTAAAACAGCTGATGGAGTATACACTAACCTGTGCATTATTCAGACACTAGATGGAGACAAACAGTCAAAAACACAAAGCTGACAGAAACTAAAACAGCTGATGGAGTATACACTAACCTGTGCATTATTCAGACACTAGATGGAGACAAACAGTCAAAAACACAAAGCTGACAGACACTAAAACAGCTGATGGAGTATACACTAGCCTGTGCATTATTCAGACACTAGATGGAGACAAACAGTCAGACACACAAAGCTGACAGACACTAAAACAGCTGATGGAGTATACACTAACCTGCGCATTATTCATTCACAAGATTGGCACCAAATTGTCAAAAAACTGTTACTGATGGTCATGATGATTTAAAGTACTCGTTTGAGCCTTTGCTATACATTTCTGCAGTTGTTATCTGGGAATAACACACCTTGGAATGTCACGACTGACCAATCAGAATCCAGTATTCCAGATAGTCGTGTAATAATGCAAAATAAAACAGGAAAACCTGCCTACAGTGCCAAGATATTTGCCCCATTTGCAGTCTGGACAGTCTATACTCGTTTCCAAAAGCCAGAGCCGCTCTGTAGATTTGAGCTGACAGATTTCACAGAAGATTGTGCGGTATTTGATGGACACAGACTTCAGGATATGATTGTTCAGATATTATCAGAGAATATTAAACCTGTTTTGGATCTGAGTTTAGAACATAAGTGCTTTCTCGTTTCCTGAGAGTTGAAAGTTAATTGATATAAAAACCGCTATAATAAAGCCGTAAGGTCACGTCACTAGCGAGAAAGCAATTAATACTGTAAAAATTTAATTTATGAATAATTTTAATACTTAGTGTTTGCTGTGGAGGCGGCACGGTGGCTCAGTGGTTATCCCTGTGGCCTCACAGCAAGAAGGTCACTGGTTCGAGCCCTGGCTGGGCCATTTAGCATTTCTGTGTGGAGTTTGCATGTTCTCCCCGTGTTGGTGTGGGTTTCCTCTGGGTGCTCCGGTTTCCCCCACAGTCCAAACACATGCGCTATAGGGGAGTTGATGAACTAAATTAGCCAAAGTGTATGAGTGTGTGTGAATGAGTGTGTATGGGTGTTTCCCAGTATTGGGTTGCAGCTGGAAGGGTATCCACTGTGTAAAACATTTGCTGGAATAGTTGGTGGTTCATTCCACTGTGGCGACCCCTGATAAATAAGGGACTAAGCTGAAGGAAAATGAATGATTGAATGAAATGTTTGCTGTGGACACAGTGAACACCATATTTTCTCCGGTTATCCGATAGCATGAGAGAAATCTGTGTTTTTGAGCAGGAATAACCTGAAGTCGTCCTCTGAAGAGCGGGAATTAGTGTTGACGGGTCTCGTCCGTCTGTGACAGATCATAATGATAAGCCATTGTTTTACTGAACGACTGCACATAAACGGCTGAGCGGAGGAATCGATAGATGCGTGCAGCAGATTATCTCCCTGCGTCTGTCATTCCTGAGCATCTGAATATCGACAGCATGCCTTTTATACGGGCTGCTGGCTCGACGGCCGATTAAAAATCATTTCATTCCTCCAAAGGAACCGCATGAGCTTACATAAACAGCCGTGCGAAGACATGAGGAGGTCGAGGGTCGAGCAGATAAGCTTCTGAATGCGTCTCTAGTATCTCTGCTCTGCATTATCTGGCAGAAAAACCCTCATAAATTGGAGTTTATCTGCGGAGAGCTGACTCATGCGAACAGGTTTCCCCTCTCGTTCAACAATTAAAGCCTGTTGAACGTCTGCTGGAGGGTTTCCAGCGGCTAAATGAAGACGCATAAATCTCACAAATGAAAACAAATATAGGCAGCGATGTTTGACCCTAATTAAAGCCGGGTCGTGATGCGAGGAGACGCGGGGACTGATATACGGCTTCACCGCACACTGGCTTGTGTTTTGAGTTTGCTGTTGACCTGTGTTTTACCCTGACCGGGTGTCACGTTAAGCATTAATACTGAGGATTTACAGCTGTGGGACACACACATCAAGGGCTGCTGCAGAAACACTGGAAATGATCAATGTAGAAAATTCAGGCTTTATTTGCCACATTTATTTGTTTATTTAGCACTGTGGTCTCACAGCAAGAAGGTCGCTGGTTTAAGCCTCGGCTGGGTCAGTTGGCGTTTCTGTGTGGAGTTTGCATGTTCTCCCCATGTTGGCGTGGGTTTCCTCCGGGTGCTCCGGTTTCCCCCACAGTCCAAACACATGCGCTATAGGGGAATTGAACAAATTAAATTAGCCGTAGTGTATTAGTGTGTGTGTATGGGTGTTTTCCATTACTGGGTTGCGGCTGGAAGGACATCCGCTGTGTAAAACATATGCTGGAATAGTTGACGGTTCATTCCTCTGTGGTGACTCCTGATGAATAAGGGAATAAGTCGAAGGAAAATGAATGCATTAATAAAATAAATGAAGGAAGCAACATTTTTTTTGCAGTGTAGCTACATGAGAAGCACATTTTCAGAAGTTTCTATCTGTGAAACTGAGACTCATTACTGAGATTCACAACGGCGTGGAGAGTTTGAAGAGCCGCTTTAATGACAAACAAAAGAAGAAAATAACACTTGCTCTGATTGTAAACGCTCCTTCAGTTGTGTTGTCGATGCAGACACTGTTATTTGCCAGTTTTGTAATTAAAACACTTCTGATAGAAACGTTTCAGTACGCCTGAATTCTGCATCCCTGGCTTTCGTAATTCAGATGTTATTGATTGCACTAATGAAAATGTGTGGGAAACACTATATAGCAATATTGTGTTTACAAGTTTATACAACTAAAGGTTTGTTCTGGAATATTATTTTTATGTAGCATCCAGTGTTGGGTAATTCACTTATTTTGTCCACTGAAAAAGTAAAGTAGTGTTAATTTTTAGGGAAATTTAATTAAAGGTGCTTTCTGTAACATACGATACCGACAACGGAGTTGGGGATCTAAATGCAGCGGCTTTATTTACAAGAGTAGTCAGTCAGGCAGTGCTCAGACACAATACATACAGGGCAATCCTAAAGAGTAGTCAAGTCACAGCCAAAGAGATCGGTCAATGTACAGCTCAAATCAATAAACAAAGCGAGGGTCTGGAAACGGCACGGAACAAACAAGGAAAATGCCTCGCAATTTTACAGGATATATCAAAGCAACGTGAATGAGAAAGTAAAGTGCATATATTCACCTTATTCTCCGTGTTCGAGCGGGCGCAGCCATTTGAATCATTTTGGCTCGAGACTTCCAGTCTTATTCACTTCCATTCATATTTAGACGTTAAAACAGCTCGTTTTGCTGCTTCATGTTGCAAACTGATGTTTTCTCATTATATTATTCTACTTTGTCTGTATAGTCATGCAAACACTTGTTTGTAGAGCGAGTAGTTTGACCGTTTTCTCTCGTTCATTATTCCTAGTCATTTCTCTCATAGGCAACTGAATCGGAAATTCTAAAACAATCGCAAAAACGAGCGCACTTCCGCATTGAAGAATAAGGTCAATAGGATTGTATGTAAGGAGTGAAAATGAGCTACAGCTGTGTCTGTGTAATCAGTGGGGAAACAGGAACTGGTGTGTGTCTGAGGTGCATGCTGGGAGTTGTAGTTCGTTAGCGTAGCGTGTGTAGTTCTCCAGATATCCGCAGCCGCTAGATCGCTGGTGGTCATAACATTTATATTGTATTTGTCTTCAATTGTGATGCAAATATATTTAGCAGAATAATTCTAGTTTTCATCTGAAGATTGTTAAATTTATCAAGACGAATACACATCATGAGTAAACAATGAATTGAGAAATTAGTTCATAAAAAGATATGAGGTTAAGACTATATAAATATAAATAAATATAATATTATTAATAATTAATAATATAAAATTCATATATTATAAATGTACATATGAGATTTTATCAGGGTTAGACTGATTGTGTGTGTATGTGTGTGTGTGTGTATGTATGTATATATATGAGCAATATCTCATGAGTAGCAGTGTGATATGGCTGTGTATCAGCACTGGTGTGAGAGCCATATCGCACTACGAGTGTGATACTGCGTTTATACAACAGTTCGACGGCATAATCGTGCATATAAAAAAGAAAATCAAACACAGAATCCTTTTGTATGAGGAACTACTTTCTTCCACCATTCACATCGGCAGCTGACGTCAGAACAACAGAAACCATTACTCATTCACCAATGTCACTTTAGAGTTAGTATTTGAATGATTCTCTAGCGTAATGTCTAAAGTGATGACAAAACAGCTGATTTTGCTCACAGTTTAATGTTATAAGGCTGAACGGCATAAAATGCCATCAGTCTACAGATATTCCCCAGTATGTCTCTGTTGCAATTGGGAGATCAGAATAATTAACCCTGAATAAACCAAAGCAAACACTACAAGATTACTATGTTATAAATACAGCACTACAACATACAAAAGCGAGAGCTCGACTCAGAATGTCACTTACCTGATTTATAATGATTTGATCAGCTGTAGTTTGAAATTTACGCTGAGTTTTTATCCTCTAAGGATTATTATGTGGTCTCTGTCGCCATCTTGTGGCAGAACGTCAACCGTCTTTGCTCTGCTCAGTATGCTGATGGCCACCTACACACTGTATATGTTATGCATATTTAAAATAGGCTCTGTCCTTATAAATAAACTGCATAGTTGTAATCTAAACAACTCTACATTATGTTGTCCAACAGCTGCAATATGTGTCAAACTGTAGTGAGTTTATTGATCTGCTGGCTCTCTATGTGGGCGGAGTGATACACAAGGGTGAAGAGGCTGTACGAGTGCTGTTATTGCAGAATGTCAGATTCGAGAACCAGATATAATTTATTTTTTATTGTGTGTGTGTGTGTGTGTGTGTGTGTGTGTGTGTTTATGCATATAAAAAACTGCTTTCATTCCAACCAAAGTAAGAGAAAATAACACTTTCTCCAGAAGAAAAAATATAATAGGAAATACTGTGTAAAATACTAACATCAGACCAACAAGAGTGCTATTTATATCCAGTTGTGACATTGACAACAAACAAAAAAGTTCATGTTGAATAAGTTGCCTTTAAGACTCAGTATTATTATATTAAATAAAAGGTTCAATTTGACTCAGATATAAATAATTAATTCATAATTTCTTTTATGCATTGAGATATATAGGGAGTTTAAGTAGTATTGAGTTGTGTAACTAAATGATCTATTAATTACATTAATGTCACACACACACAGCAGCAGGTGTCTCGCACACTAATGATGATCAATGTGTGAGCGCTGCATTGGTGACCTCTTCACCTGCATTATCTGTGACCTGGAAGAGCTTTATCTCCCTCCATTCGCTTTATTGCGTTTAGTTTTTCCATTGTAATGATTATTTACTGAAAAATCTAATAATAATAATAATGCAGGCCTCTCTGAGAGACTGTCAGATGCCGTGGATCTCAATCCCATCTGGGAAAGTGTGCGGTTTTGTAATCCTCATAGTGTTCCTGCTGTTGTGTAGTTGTTTTTAAAAAGCAACGTGTGTGATTTGTATAACAGAACTGGGATTAGGTCTTACTTGAGCGTTCGTAGTGTTTACCTATCACACAGGAAAGGTTTTTTTTAATGGAAATTGTACAAAGACAGTAATACTAGAGGACCGAATTATACACAGAGACTTGCATGATAAAAGACTCAAACTACATTATACAGATTAGCTCATAAACTCCACATTATGACTTGATCCTGATTCCTTTTAGGTGTAGAAATTACTTTTTCTTTCAAGGAAAACTCCACTATTTTGGAAATCATCTCATTTTACAGCTTCTCTAGAGTTAAAGAGGGGAGTTTTACCATTTTTGATTCCATTCAGCCAATTTTAAGTCTGGCAGGAGCACTTTTAGCTTAGCTTAGCTTAGCATAGATCATTGAATCGGATTAGACCATTAGCATCTCACACAAAAATTAAAAGTTGGTATTGTGTAGTCTGATATGGCTGCAGCAGGTAAAATGGTATTACCCAGCACCTGGAAATAGTCCCCAGGTAGGTAGCTAGACAACAACACTGCGTAATATATCATTGCACTGCTTCAGTCATGATATAACAACAAAGTTCCTTAATTATTAACCCAGAACGAGAGTACAGTTCCTATACATATCAGCCTAGAAAACAAAAACTTTTTATATTGCGTACACAATGTAGCTACAGAAGAGTCAAGCTTTAAATACAAAAATAAGCAATAGTCTTTTTATGCTAATGGTCTAATCTGATTCACTGATCTATGCTAAGCTAAGCTAATCTAAAAGTGCTCCCGCCAGACCTGGAGATCATCTATATGCATTCAAAAATGGTGAATCTCAACTATTTAACTCTAGGGGACCTAAAAAATGAGCCTGAAAGTCTTTGGTCATTTTTTGATTGAGATACTAATGGTCTAATCCGATTCAATGATCTATGCTAAGCTAAGCTAATCTAAAAGAACTCCCGCCAGACCTGGAGATCATCTAGTGCATTCAAAAATGGTTGAACTCAACTATTAAACTCTAGGGGAGCTGTAAAATGAGCCTGAAACTCTTTGGTCATTTTTTTTTGAGTGAAATGCTAATGGTCTAACTCGATTTAATGATCTATGCTAAGCTAAGCTAACTTAAACCTGCTCCCGCCAGACCTGGAGATCATCTGAATGCATTTAAAAAAGGTTAAACTCAACTATTTAACTCTAGGGGAGCTGTAAAATGAGCCTGAAACTCTTTGGTCATTTTTTGATTGAGATGCTAATGGTCTAATCCAATTCAATGATCTATGCTAAGCTAAGCTAATCTAAAAGGGCTCCCCTCAGACCCGGAGATCATCTAAATGTATTGAACTCAACTATTTAACTCTAGGGGAGCTTTAAAATGAGCCTAAAACTCTTTGGTCATGTTTTTGAGTGAAATGCTAATGGTCTAACTGGATTTAATGATCTATGCTAAGCTAAGCTAACCTAAAAGTGCTCCCACCAGACCTGGAGATCATCTGAATGCATTTAAAAAAGGTTAACCTCAACTTTTAAACTCTAAGGGAGCTGTAAAATGAGCCTGAATCTCTTTGGTCATTTTTTGATTGAGATGCTAACGGTCTAATCCGATTCAATGATCTATGCTAAGCTAAAAGTGCTCCCACCTGAACTGGAGATCATCTGAATGCATTCAAAAAAGGTTAAACTCAACCATTTAACTCTTGGGAAGCTGTAAAATGAGCCTATTTCCCAAAAAACATTGAGTGTTTTAAAATAACTAACTTAAAAATGATACTGTCTTAATTGATATGTATTAGCTGAAGCGTGACAAAGAGCAAACCGCACAAAGACTTCATTATCTAGACACGATGATGAGCTGATCAGTGAAATGAGCTTGTTTTTATTGTGTGTATGTGTGTGTGTGTGTGTGAATCCACTGTGGTCTGGACGGGACGCTGGCTGCTGCTTCTCCGTGTTTTTTCGGAGTCTTTTTCTGGAGGTTTGAGGAGACAGGAAAGCTCGCTGACCCGTGCCGGAGTTCAATTAGCATTTGCAAATTACACCTGCTCTCCATGCTGGCGCCGCCGCGGGCACGGTGGCAGGAGGGGGAAGATGTTGTGGGTGTTATTGCATGGCCGTATGAAATATTAACGCCACAGAGCCAGCTCTCAGGGTCCCTGTACTCATCAAAAATAGAGCAGAAAAGAGGAGAAGAGAAGAAGAGCTCGGGGCGGCGCCCATACACACGGCCTGTAATGACTTTAACCTTTGACCTCCTCTGATTCCTACACCTCCTGACCCGATTGCACGCTTCTACACAGAAAGAGGACATCAGAGAAAAGACCATTCACAGGGTGGTAGTTAGGGTTAAGGTTAGGGCTAGGGTTAGGACTTATACTTGGATTAGATTGTTTTTCTCTCTTTACTGTAATTTTTGTTAAATGTTATTGTTTTTGTTAGGGTAGGGACTTACACTCACCGGCCACTTTATTAGGTATACCATACTAGTACCATGGTGGACCCCCTTTTGCCTTCAGAACTGCCTTAATCCTTCATGGCAGAGATTCAACAAGCTACTGGAAATATTCCTCAGAGGTTTTGCTCCATATTGACATGATAGCATCACACAGTTGCTGCAGATTTCTCGGCTGCACATCCATGATGCCAATCTCCTGTTCCACCACATCCCAAAGGTGCTCTATTGGATTGAGCTCTGGTGACTGTGGAGGCCATTTGAGTACAGTGAACTCATTGTCATGTTCAAGAAACCAGTCTGAGATGATTGGCGCTTTATGACATGGTGCGTTATCCTGCTGGAAGTAGCCATCAGAAGATGGAGACACTGTGGTCATAAAGGGATGGACATGGTCAGCAACAATACTCAGGTAGGCTGTGGCGTTGACACCATGCTCAATTGGTACTAATGAACCCAAAGTGTGCCAAGAAAATCTCCCCCACACCATTACACCACCACCAACAGCCTGAATATATATATATATATATATATATATATATATATTAGTAGTAGTAGAAGCAATAATAATACCTCAGGGTTGAGAATACTTGCTGGATTTCGATTTCCTCCTTTGTTTAATCCGATTAGTCTCACCTGCTGCAGATGTAATATTATCACACACACTCTCTCTCTTCATAGATGACAAATGAGTATGTGTGTTGTTCAGTCTAGTGTGTGTGTGTGTGTGTGTGTGTGTGTTTGTCTGGGGAGCAGATGTGTTTGATGAGCTTCTGTACTGAAGGATGTGCCACTAAATGTGTTGCATAAACACAATGGCTGATGTAATTATCAAACCCGTCGTCAATCAACTGCTGGAGTCGGAAGCAAAACAAGTGCAAGAGAATGAGTGGCTTGTGAAACACTCATTCAGAGAGAAGCAGGAATGAAAACCTTATTTCCTCTGAGCTCGGATGTGTTTTCTGCAGTTTTCTGTCATTGCTGGGTAAAGTTGGTCAGATGGTCTCTGAGAGGTCCTGTGTGCTTCTCTGAGGGTCTTATTGTTTCTAACTGAAACCTGTCCTCCAATGCACATGTGCTCAGAATTTATTATTATTATTAAGCCAGAGGTATAAAACACTTGACAATATGGAAGTCCAGAACACTTTAGAATGTAGAACTCTAGAACACTGTTAAATATAGAACTCTAGAACACTTTAGAATTTATAATTCTAGAACATTTTGCTATATTGAAGTCAAGAATACTGTAGAATATTGAAGTCTAGAACACTTTAGAATGTAGAAGTTTAGAATACTGTTGAATATAGAACTCTAGAACACTTTAGAATGTAGAATTCTAGAACACTTTAGAATGCAGAATTCTAGAACATTTTAGAATATTGAAGTCAAGAATACTGTAGAATACTGAAGTCTAGAACACTTTAGAATGTAGAATTCTGGAACCCTTTTGAATCCAGAGGTCTAGAACACTTTAGAATGTAGAATACTAGAACACCTTAGAATATAGAATTAGAGCACTTTAGAATGTAGAAGTCTAGAACACTTTAGAATCTGGAATACTGGAAGACTTTAGAATCTAGAACTATAACATTTTAAAATCCAGAATTGGAACCCTTTCAAATACAGAATTCTAGAACACTGTTAAATATAGATCTCTAGAACACTTTAGAATGTAGAACTCTAGAACACTGTTAAATATAGATCTCTAGAACACTTTAGAATGTAGAACTCTAGAATACTGTTAAATATAGAACTCTAGAACACTTTAGAATGTAGAACTCTAGAACACTGTTAAATATAGATCTCTAGAACACTTTAGAATGTAGAACTCTAGAATACTGTTAAGTATAGAACTCTAGAACACTTTAGAATGTAAAACTCTAGAACACTGTTAAATATAGATCTCTAGAACACTTTAGAATGTAGAACTCTAGAACACTGTTAAATATATAGAACTCTAGAACACTTTAGAATGTAGAACTCTAGAACACCTTAGAATATAGAATTAGAGCACTTTAGAATGTAGAAGTCTAGAACACTTTAGAATCTGGAATACTAGAAGACTTTAGAATATAGAACTATAACTTTTTAAAATCCAGAATTGAAACCCTTAAAAATACAGAATTCTAGAACACTTTAGAATTCAGAATTCCAGAATGCTTCAGAATATAGAAGCTTAGAACACTCTAGAATCCTGAATTCTACAGTATATCAATGTAGAATCTAGAACACTTTAGAAACCCAGAATTGAATCACTTTACAATCCAAAATTCTAAAACACCTTAGAATGTAGAATTGGAGAACACTTTAGAATCTAAACTCTACAACATTCTCGAATCTAGATCTCTAGACCTTTTTAGAATGTAAAGCTTTAGAAGGTATAAATACTGCAGTCTTTCCCTCTCCCTGTGTTTTGTTTACTTGTGTGTCCTTTAAAAATGTAGCGGCACTAAAACCTGCCAAGCACTTCCAGTGTTCTGGTGTCCTGTCGTGTCTGATTTGAGCACAGGCCTGACGGCTGGTTAAAAGGTGAAAGCGGCGCCAGTTTTCTGGAAAAAAGTCTTTTTTTTTCTGCAAGCGGACGGTCTCCTAATGGACGATGTCACTTAAGCTGTTTGAACGTTTGGCGTCAGGTTGTCCTGCAGAATCGGCGGCACTCAGGAAAATAATGCAGCGTTTGTACAGGATCTGCAGACTGGAATGACCTCACCTGCTCTGCTCTGATGATGCTCATGTCAGAAAGGTGACTTTATATGTATATACATTTTTGTAGTTATTGTTACTACATATTATTATTATTATTATTATTATTATTATTATTATTGTTGTTATTATTAGTGGGGTTTGCCTTTAGGCAAAGTTCACTATTGTTATTCTCCATACTTATTATTATTATTCTTCTTCTTCCGTGCGTTTTTTCGGCGCGTAACTCGTCCCGCAGTTTTCGCCCCAGACCCTTGAAAGTGGGGTCAAATCGTGCGGCTTTATCGGGAATGGTGTGCTATGACTTTTATAAGGGGTGGGCGGATTTTTGGCCCCGCAGGGGCCAAAAATCCGCCGAAATTTCCCATTGACTTAACATGGGAGAAACTTTGACACATCATAGCGCCAAGACTGAATTTCGTAGAAATATGGGATTCACGACATCTAGAAAGGGTTGCAGCCTGAGTAAGAACATACCCCGCAAGGGGGTATAAGTTGTACCCCTGGGGTGCTAGGACGTCCCAAAGTGGTCCCATTGACTTTACATTGGTCCCATTGACTCCCATTCATTTTCTAGCACCCCGCTCCCCTCACAAAACTCCCCGCATTGCGGAGCCAACTGGGAATTTCGTAGAGACATGGGATTTACCACATCTCGAAAGGGTTGCAGCCTGAGTCAGAACATACCCCGAAAGGGGGTAAATGTTGTACCCCTGGGGGGCTAGGGGGTCCCAAATCTCCCATTGACTTAACATGGAGCCGAATTTTGACACATCACTGCGCCAAGTGTGAATTTCATAGAAATATGGGATTCACCACATCTGTAGGGGGTTGCAGCCTAAGTGGGAACATACCCCGAAAGAGGGTATAAGTTGTACCCCTGGGGTGCTAGGACGTCCCAAAATGGTCCCCATTGACTTAACATTGCCATTGACTCCCATTCATTACATTGACTCCCATTATAAATGTCACATATCAATCACATTACATAGCAGTGTCATACAGACTTGGGGGTGGGCTTATTTGACTCAGGCAACCAACCAGCATCTCAATATGATAATGAAGCTCTCAAGCCACGCCCCCTCAAACCATTTAAAGACCCTTAATAACTGCCTCATTGACTTAACATGGGCTGGGACGTCCCATTGCTGATCCCATTGACTTCCATTACAAATGTCACACATCAATAACATTACATAAGAGTGTCATAGAGACATGGGGGTGGGCTCATTTGACTCAGGCAACCAATCAGCATCTCAATATGATAATGACGCTCACAAGCCACGCCCCCAAACTGATCCCATAGACTGCCATTATAACTGGCCTACATGCATATCTTTGCATAGCAGTGTCCTATTGACTTGGGGGTTGGCTCATTTGACTCAGACAACCAATGAGCATCTCCATATGATAATGAAGCTCACAAGCCACGCCCCCAAACAGGTCCCATAGACTGCCATTATAATAGGCTTTGATGCATATCTTTGCATAACAGTGTCCTATTGACTTGGGGGTTGGCTCATTTGACTCAGACAACCAATGAGCATCTCAATATGATAATGAAGCTCACAAGCCACGCCCCCAAACTGATCCCATAGACTGCCATTATAACTGGCCCACATGCATATCTTTGCATAGGAGTGTCCTATTGACTTGGGGGTTGGCTCATTTGACTCAGACAACCAATGAGCATCTCAATATGATAATGAAGCTCACAAGCCACGCCCCCAAACTGATTTCATAGACTGCCATTATAATAGGCTTTCATGCATATCTTTGCATAGCAGTGTCATACAGACATGGGGGTTGGCTCATATGACTCAGACAACCAATGAGCATCTCAATATGATAATGAAGCTCACAAGCCACGCCCCCAAACTGATCCCATAGACTGCCATTATAACTGGCCTACATGCATATCTTTGCATAGCAGTGTCCTATTGACTTGGGGGTTGGCTCATTTGACTTAGGCAACCAACCACACCCAACTTCACTCTGTAACCACGCCCATGGCAACAAAACAGAGTACCCTAGCAACCATTTATCAACAGCTATATCTCAGCATCAGAACATCGTAGAGACATGGGGATTGGCTCGTTTGGCTCATGCTAGCAAACGGAACTTCCTGTATGCTACACATGCTAGCAGTGACTAGCTACATGCTAATATTGACTAGCCAAGTGCTGTAACTTGCTAGAAATGCTTACTAAGTATAAACAAATGACCAAGCATGTATGTGAGGCTTGCCTAGTAACAACCTAGGGTACCCTAGCAACTGCCTAGCAACCACCCAAATTACCCTAGCAACCGCCTAGCAACCACCTAGCAACCGCCTAGCAACGGCCTAGTAATGCCTCAGTAAGTGCCTAGCAACCACTCAGGACACCCTAGCAACAGCCTAGCAACGCCTTAGCAACCACTCAGAATACCCTAGCAACCACCTAGCAACACCTTAGCAACCACCTAGCAACCACTTAGGACACCCTAGCAACACCTTAGCAACCACCTAGCAACCACTTAGGACACCCTAGCAACCGCCTAGCAACACCTTAGCAACCGCCTAGCAACCACTCAGAACACCCTAGCAACCACCTAGCAATACCTTAGCAACCACTTAGCAATGCCTTAGCAACCACCTAGCAACCACTTAGGACACCCTAGCAACCGCCTAGCAACACCTTAGCAACCACCTAGCAACCACTCAGAACACCCTAGCAACCACCTAGCAACACCTTAGCAACCACCTAGCAACCACTTAGGACACCCTAGCAACCACCTAGCAACACCTTAGCAACCACCTAGCAACCACTTAGAACACCCTAGCAATTGCCTAGCAACACCTTAGCAACCACTTAGGACACCCTAGCAACCACCTAGCAATACCTTAGCAACCACCTCGCAACCACTTAGGACACCCTAGCAACCGCCTAGCAACACCTTAGCAACCACTCAGAACACCCTAGCAA
>LR812528.1:1455000-1460000 GCA_903798195.1 Danio kyathit
TATATATATATATATATATATATATATATATATATATATATATATATACTGTATATTACAATATATGTTTGAAAATGTAATTTTATGTGCAATATAAGCAGAAACTCAGTCAACGTGTGTGTGTGTGTGTGTGTGTGTGTGTGTGTGTGTGTGTGTGTGTGTGTGTGTGTGTGTGTGTGTGTGTGGTGTGTGTGTGTGTGTGTGTGTGATGCGTGTGATGCGTGTGAATGTGCCATGAGATAATATGAGAGCAAAGACAACAAACAGACATTGATCACAGAAATGGGAAAACAGCAGCAGCAGCTTTAATCTGCATTAAGAGTTTTATGGTGAAATACAATCTCCTGCATCTTCCGCACAGAACACATGCTTTTGTGTGAACGATCTGCTCATAAAAGCTGAAGAGGTCTAGATATTTTTCTTGTGTTTTCTTGCTGAAGCTGTGCTCTGCTGTGTGTTTGGTGGCGCTCTGGACGGCCCATAAATCTGTGCGGTATTGATTGGGATTGTAGGTGAAGTGTTATGATAATGTGTGTAGTTTTGAAGAGCTGTTGTTCAGTGGAGCAGCGAGTGCATTAATCTCAGCTGTCTGTCTGCTGTTTTCGGGCATTATAGCGGCCGATGCCCAGCTGCCCGCCGCGCTGGGACAGTAATTGCACCCAAGGCACAGCATGTCTGTTTTTTTACACAGGTTGGATTCTGGACAAACTCATTTCTTTTTTTTCTTTTTTAACATTTTTTACATGTTACAAACATAAACAACAAGCATCAAGAACAGAGATGGAACGGAAAAAGAAACAAATAGAGAATACAATTATAAAACTGTATAGATAAACACTTACATCAAAAACAATGTATTTTTAAATAAATAAATAAACAGACTAAGTAATTAAACAAATAAATAAATAAATAAATAAATAAAAATAGACTAAGTAAATAAACAAATAGATTAATAAATAAATAAATAAACAAACAAACAGACTAAGTACATAAATAAATAATTAAATAATTAAATAAATAAATAAATAGACTAAATAAATAAATAAACAAACAAACAGACTAGGTAAATAGATAATAAATAAACAAATAAATAGACTAAGTAAATAAATAAATAGATAAATAAATAAATAAATAAAAATAGACTAAGTAAATAAATAAATAAATAAATAAATAAACAAACAGACTAAGTACATAAATAAATAATTAAATAAATAAATAGACTAAATAAATAAATAAACAAACAAACAGACTAGGTAAATAGATAATAAATAAATAATAAATAAATAAATAAATAAATATACTAAGTAAATCAATAATTAAATAAATAGTTTAAATAAATAAATAAACAGACTAAGTAAATAAATAATTAAATAAATAAATAAAAAACTAAGCACATAAATAAATAATTAAATAAAAAAATAAATAAACAGACTAAGTAAATAAATAAATTAATTAATTAATTAATTAATAAACAGACTATGTACATAAATAAATAGGTAGACTATTTAAATAAATAAATAAACAGACTAAGTACATAAATAAATAAATAAACAGAATAAGTACCTAAATAAATAGGTAGACTTTTTAAATAAATAAATAATTAAATAAATAAATAGACTAAATAAATAAATAAACAAACAAACAGACTAGGTAAATAGATAATAAATAAATAAATAAATAAATAGACTAAGTAAATCAATAATTAAATAAATAGTTTAAATAAATAAATAAACAGACTAAGTAAATAAATAATTAAATAAATAAATAAAAAAACTAAGCACATAAATAAATAATTAAATAAAAAAATAAATAAACAGACTAAGTAAATAAGTAAATTAATTAATTAATTA
Organism: Danio kyathit; assembly: GCA_903798195.1. NCBI lineage: Eukaryota > Metazoa > Chordata > Actinopteri > Cypriniformes > Danionidae > Danio > Danio kyathit. Next base: position 1,456,851 of record LR812528.1, read on the forward strand.
ATAAACAGACTATGTACATAAATAAATAGGTAGACTATTTAAATAAATAAATAAACAGACTAAGTACATAAATAAACAAATAAACAGAATAGGTACCTAAATAAATAGGTAGACTTTTTAAATAAATAAATAATTAAATAAATAAATAAGTAAATAGACTAAGTGCATAAATAAATAATTAAGTAGACTATTTAAATAAATAAATAAATAAACAAACAAACAAACAAACAAACAAACAAACAGAATAAATAAATAAACAAATTGATTAATTAATTAATAAATATACAAACAGATTAAATACATAAACTACATGTATACAACAATCTCAATAGTAAATTTCAAGGCAATAAAGGGTTACAAGTTATTATTATTATTATTATTATTATTATTATTATTATTATTATTATTATTATTATCATTATAAGGGGTTGGCAGGGGTGATCAGTGTAGATCCCGTTAGAGAGATTTAACACACTCAAATATATATATATATATATATATTTTTTTTTTTTTTTTTTTTTTTTTTTTTGGTGCTACTTAATTAAAATGAGTTGAAACAACACAATTAATGAGATTTTTGGGGACAACTTAATTGCTTTGTTCAAATCACTTTAATTTGTTAAGTTAACCTTAATCGATTTGTGTTGGAAGAAGATGAAAATCTAATTTATCAACCAGCAAAACACAAACAAAACATCCCTTCAGTGCACTTTAATAAATGAGCTGAATCAACACGATTGTTAAGTTTTTTGGGGGGGCAACTTATTTGTTTTATGTTCAATTAGGTTAACTTAAACTATTTGTGTTGGGACAACATGAGGGAATTGGAGCCCAGCATTATTACAGTGTATATTAGTGGACTAGTGTTTGTCATAGTGAATGAGGGGATAGGGGGCGATTGAAGAACTGATTATAATAAGCAATACGGTTGCACAGATATAAGATATGTGAGATATCAGATATAATAAGGGCTTTGATGTTGTTTTATTTTAAATAATCTCACACACACACACACACACATGCATTAAAATAGCTCCGTCTGTTCAGCATAAATCCTGCTCCGTCAGTCAGAGCGGCTCCTACATATATTCAGGGTGTTTTCAGGCATGGTGTGGTTCGTCAGGATAACGAGAGCGCCGTTTACTCGTACATCGAACCCCTTAATGAAACGCTGGACCAAAACCCCTTGCTCAGGACTTCAGCATTCACTCGAGATCCTCAAACCCAAAAGCCACAATTGCTGGAGTGATTGGCGGTGCAAACGGACGGGATGTGTTCGCCATGCACCCTAAATTGGCCCAATGAGCAATTTGTGTCTGGGACGGAAACCGAAGCTGTTTTGGTCTGTGCAACCGCCATCACTACAAACATTTATCCAGCAAATGAGAGGCCAGATGCTCCGTATATCAGAACGAGCATCATTCAAACCAGCAGGAGACTCAATTCACGGCAGACACATGATTTATGGCTGATTTTAACGCTTTGAAACTAATGTAGGGTGTTCATGGAGGTCATTAAATGATGTGCGGTGTAGAAATCAGATATAGAAACACTTTTCAGTCAGAAATGGCTTCTTCTAAATTTAAGAATTAGTCGCAAAGGCTTAGAAAAACTTGTGAAGGAAATATATTTTCTATAACTTTGAAAAATCACTTTTACAAAAATTACTTTTGCAGCTCTTAAAGAGGGAAAAGTGTGGCTGACTATTGTTGACTATTCAAACTATTGTTGTGGCTGAGGGCGTGGCTATGTGTCTGACTAACCAATAGCAGGTCTTGCGCGTGTGCTTTAAATGATCAGTAATTTTGAAAATCAATTTTGACCACAATTAAGAGTATTTTTGCTGGACATTTACCTTTGTAAATGATATAAATGAGCTTCTGGGAGAATAAAGTCATAATAAATGCAGAATCCTCTGAATAAGCAGTGTGTATTTATCATAAAGCTGTGTGTTCACTTAGTTCAGGTTGACATTATTAATGCATCATGTTATTATTGATGCTTTCAAACTATTGCTGTGGCTGAGGGCGTGGCTATGTGTCTGACTAACCAATAGCAGGTCTTGGGCGTGTCCTTGAAATGATCAGTAATTATGAAAATACATTTTGACCAGTATTTTTCGGTGCACATTACCTTGGCCAACATTATAAATAGGCTTCAGTGAGAATTCAGTCATAATAAATGGAGATTCCTCTGAATAAGCAGTGTGATCTAGCATAAAGCTGTGTTTTCACTTAGTTCAGGCTGACATTATTAATGCATCATGTTGTTATTGATGCTTTCAAACCATTGTGGAGTATGTGGGTGTGGCTATGTGTCTGACTAACCAATAGCAGTTCTTGGGCGTGTCCTACCATAATCAGTACTTATGAAAACACATTTTCACCAGTATTTTCAGTGCACATTACCTAAGCAAACATTATAAATGGGCTTCAGGGAGAATTCAGTCATAATAAATGCAGAATGCGGTCAATAAGCAGCAGGTTTGCGCGTCAGGGTTGTGTTTTTTGTGTGGTTCAGGTTAGTATCGAGCGCTGGGTCAGCTTTGATATCTGTGGTAGAGGAGTCTTCCTCCTCTCTAATGACTTATGCATGAGAAGACGGACAGATTCACCTTCTGCTGTTAAAACAGAGAGAAAGAGAGAGAGAGAGATGCTGAAAGGTCACGCAGAGAGAGCAGCCGTGTGGAAAGCAGATCACTGGTGTGTTTCGCTGCTTCTGAGGGTCAGACGGCTTTGACTCTGAATTGATATCAGCCGCTCAGAACTGATGTTAGACACACACATCTCGTATATCACCGGCCCACACTCAACCTTTAACAAACAGCACACGCCAAAACCAGCGCTTCACTCGCTTACTGCTGCTCTCTTATTTAGTGCTGGAGGAGGACACCTATTATGCAAAACAACTAATCCAGCATATGTTTTACACAATGGATGATCTTCAAGCTGCAACCCAATGCTGGGAAACACTCATACACACTCATTCACACACACAGACTCATACACTACGGCCAATTTAGTTCATCAGTTCCCCTATAGCGCATGTGTTTGGACTGTGGGGGAAACCGGAGCACCCGGAGGAAACCCACACCAACACGGGGAGAACATGCAAACTCCACACAGAAACACCAACTGACCCAGCCGAGAC
>LR812528.1:1465796-1473296 GCA_903798195.1 Danio kyathit
CGCAGCATGTGAGGATGGAGAAATGGAGGAGACTCAGATCATCCATCAATGTCACAATGACTGACAGCTCTATCAGCCAATCACTGTCTGCTCTGGCTCCACCCCCTTTCATCTGCTGACAGAGTCTAAGCTGAGTCTGTATATATATATACAGTTGAATTCAACATTATTCGCCCTCCATTGCCCTTCCATTCACAACCCACTACTGGGAAACACCCATACACACTCCCCACAGAGGTCACCACAGTGGAATGAACCACTATTCCACCATATGTAATTCACACACTCATACACTACGGCCATTTTAGCTCATCAATTCCCCTATAACGCATGTGTTTGGACTGTGGGGGAAACTGAAGCACCCAGAGGAAACCCACCCCAACATGGGGAGACCATGCAAACTCCATAGAAATGCCAACTGACCCAGCCATGGCTCGAACCAGCGACCTTCTTGCTGTGAGACCACAATGCTAACCATTGAGCCACCGTGCCGCCATATTATATTATATTATATTATATTATATTATATTAGGGCAACCCAGTGGCGCAGTGGGTAGTGCTGTTGCCTCACAGAAAGAACGTCGCTGGGTCGCAGGTTCGAACCTCGGCTGGGCTGGGTCAGTTGGCGTTTCTGTGTGGAGTTTGCATGTTCTCCCTGGGTTTGCGTGGGTTTCCTCCGGGTGCTCCGGTTTCCCCCCACAGTCCAAAGACATGCAGTACAGGTGAATTGGGTAGGCTAAATTGTCCATAGTGTATGAGTGTGAATGTGTGTGTGGAAGTTCCCAGAGATGGGTTGCGGCTGGAAGGGCATCCGCTGCGTAAAATCGTGCTGGATAAGTTGGCGGTTCATTCCGCTGTGGCGACCCCGCAAGGGACAAAGCCGACAAGAAAATGAATGAATGAATGAATTATATTATATTATATTATATTATATTATATTATATTATATTATATTATATTATATTTCACCGTCCAGCAGCAGTGAGGAAACTGAATGTGTATCTGTGCTTCCATCACTGCGAGAGAAATGAATCTGAGCTCATTTGTCATCATGACAGTGTTTTTCCCATCATGCAGCAGTGATGATGAATGTGTGAAAGACACCGGCGGCAGATAAGCAGCAGATATTGTTTGGAGAGTCCGCATGCTTTAATGAAACTCCTCTCTGTACAGTGTGTGTAAACGCGTCTAATGGCATTAATATTCATTGTGGAGCGGAAGCGATGTGTGTGTGCACATCAGCATGAGCCGTCACACACACACACTTGACACACACCATGCTTTATTCACGCTGGAAGTCAAATATGAAGCTGAGAAGCAGAAGGAGGAGGATCTCGGCTGAATGCAGAGTGAAAACGCGCGCACGCACACACACACACACACACACACACACACACACACACACACACACACACACACACACACACACACACACACACATCTGTATTCCAGCAGCTTCAGTCGGAGCCTCAGAAGCTCAGAGAGACACCAGCACTCTTCAATATTACAGTTATGATGGAGGAGTGTCACCTGAGTGAGTGTGTATGTGTGTGCTTTAATCATAATCACGATGAAAGTTTTGGAGATATACAGTATATTAACAATCTGCGATATATATTGCATTTATACAACAGTTTGACGGCATAATCGTGTATATAAAAATTAAAATCAAACACAGAGTCTCAAAAACCCTTTTGTATGAGGAACTACTTTCTTCCGCCATTCATTCACATCTGCAGCTGACATCAAAACAGCCATATTGCTGTGAAATATTTCAGTTTTTCTGTATTTTTGGCCCATATTGCTGTGAAATATTTCAGTTTTCCTGTATTTTTTGGCCATATCGCTATTAATTATTTCAGTTGTCCTGTATTTTTGGCCCATATCGCTGTGAAATATTTCAGTTTTCCTGTATTTTTGGCCCATATCGCTGTGAAATATTTCAGTTTTTCTGCATTTTTGGCCCATATCGCTGTGAAATATTTCAGTTTTCCTGTATTTTTGGCCCATATCGCTGTGAAATATTTCAGTTTTCCTGTATTTTTGGCCCATATCGCTGTGACATATTTCAGTTTTTCTGCATTTTTGGCCATATCGCTGTGAAATATTTCAGTTTTTCTGCATTTTTGGCCCATATCGCTGTGAAATATTTCAGTTTTCCTGTATTTTTTGGCCCATATCGCTGTGAAATATTTAAGTTTTGCTGTATTTTTGGCCCATATCGCTGTGAAATATTTCAGTTTTCCTGTATTTTTGGCCCATATCGCTGTGAAATATTTCAGTTTTCCTGTATTTTTGGCCCATATCACTGTGAAATATTTCAGTTTTCCTGTATTTTTGGCCCATATTGCTGTGAAATATTTCAGTTTTTCTGTATTTTTGGCCCATATCGCTGTGAAATATTTCAGTTTTCCTGTATTTTTGGCCCATATCGCTGTGAAATATTTAAGTTTTTCTGTATTTTTGGCCCATATCGCTGTGAAATATTTCAGTTTTCCTGTATTTTTGGCCCATATTGCTGTGAAATATTTCAGTTTTCCTGTATTTTTGGCCCATATCGCTGTGAAATATTTCAGTTTTCCTGTATTTTTGGCCCATATTGCTGTGAAATATTTCAGTTTTTCTGTATTTTTGGCCCATATCGCTGTGAAATATTTCAGTTTTCCTGTATTTTTGGCCCATATCGCTGTGAAATATTTCAGTTTTTCTGCATTTTTGGCCCATATCGCTGTGAAATATTTCAGTTTTCCTGTATTTTTGGCCCATATCGCTGTGAAATATTTCAGTTTTTCTGTATTTTTGGCCCATATCGCTGTGAAATATTTCAGTTTTCCTGTATTTTTGGCCCATATCGCTGTGAAATATTTCAGTTTTCCTGTATTTTTGGCCCATATCGCTGTGAAATATTTCAGTTTTCCTGTATTTTTGGCCCATATTGCTGTGAAATATTTCAGTTTTTCTGTATTTTTGGCCCATATCGCTGTGAAATATTTCAGTTTTCCTGTATTTTTGGCCCATATCGCTGTGAAATATTTCAGTTTTTTCTGCATTTTTGGCCCATATCGCTGTGAAATATTTCAGTTTTCCTGTATTTTTGGCCCATATCGCTGTGAAATATTTCAGTTTTTCTGTATTTTTGGCCCATATCGCTGTGAAATATTTCAGTTTTCCTGTATTTTTTGGCCCATATCGCTGTGAAATATTTCAGTTTTCCTGTATTTTTGGCCCATATCGCTGTGAAATATTTCAGTTTTCCTGTATTTTTGGCCCATATCGCTGTGAAATATTTCAGTTTTCCTGTATTTTTGGCCCATATTGCTGTGAAATATTTCAGTTTTTCTGTATTTTTGGCCCATATTGCTGTGAAATATTTAAGTTTTTCTGTATTTTTGGCCCATATCGCTGTGAAATATTTCAGTTTTCCTGTATTTTTGGCCCATATCGCTGTGAAATATTTCAGTTTTCCTGTATTTTTGGCCCATATCCCTGTGAAATATTTCAGTTTTCCTGTATTTTTGGCCCATATCGCTGTGAAATATTTGTTTTCCTGTATTTTTGGCCCATATTGCTGTGAAATATTTCAGTTTTTCTGTATTTTTTGGCCCATATCGCTATTAATTATTTCAGTTTTCCTGTATTTTTGGCCCATATCGCTGTAAAATATTTCAGTTTTCCTGTATTTTTTGGCCCATATCGCTGTGAAATATTTTAGTTGTCCTGTATTTTTTGGCCCATTTCTCTGTGAAATATTTTAGTTGTCCTGTATTTTTGGCCCATATTGCTGTGAAATATTTTAGTTTTTCTGTATTTTTGGCCATATCGCTATTAATTATTTCAGTTTTCCTGTATTTTTGGCCCATATCGCTGTGAAATATTTCAGTTTTCCTGTATTTTTTGGCCCATATCGCTGTGAAATATTTTAGTTTTCCTGTATTTTTTGGCCCATATCGCTGTGAAATATTTCAGTTTTCCTGTATTTTTGGCCATATTGCTGTGAAATATTTCAGTTTTCCTGTATTTTTGGCCATATTGCTGTGAAATATTTCAGTTTTCCTGTATTTTTTGGCCATATCGTTGTGAAATATTTTAGTTGTCCTGTATTTTTTGGCCATATCGCTATTAATTATTTCAGTTTTCCTGTATTTTTGGCCCATATCGCTGTGAAATATTTTAGTTTTCCTGTATTTTTTGGCCCATATCGCTGTGAAATATTTCAGTTTTCCTGTATTTTGGCCATATTGCTGTGAAATATTTCAGTTTTCCTGTAATTTTGGCCCATGTCGCTGTGAAATATTTCAGTTTTCCTGTATTTTTTGGCCCGTATCGTTGTGAAATATTTCAGTTTTCCTGTATTTTTGGCCCATATTGCTGTGAAATATTTCAGTTTTCCTGTATTTTTTGGCCCGTATCGTTGTGAAATATTTCAGTTTTCCTGTATTTTTGGCCCATATCCCTGTGAAATATTTTAGTTTTCCTGTATTTTTTGGCCCATATCGCTGTGAAATATTTCAGTTTTCCTGTATTTTTGGCCCATATTGCTGTGAAATATTTCAGTTTTCCTGTATTTTTTGGCCATATCGTTGTAAAATATTTTAGTTGTCCTGTATTTTTTTGGCCAAATCGCTGTGAAATATTTTAGTTTTTCTGTATTTTTTGGCCCATATCGCTGTGAAATATTTCAGTTTTCCTCTATTTTTTGGCCATATCGTTGTAAAATATTTTAGTTGTCCTGTATTTTTTTGGCCAAATCGCTGTGAAATATTTCAGTTTTCCTGTATTTTTTGGCCCATATCGCTGCGAAACATTTCAGTTTTCCTGTATTTTTTGATGAAACTAATGTGGCCCGGCTGAGCAGAAAAGCAGTGTGTTTTTGCAGACTGACGTGTAGAGCTGGAGTGTGCAGGATGACTTTGGACGCGCTTGCTCATGCTAAAAACCTGAATCTCTGTGTGTGTTTGTCAGATCTCAGGAAAACCTTCGACCAGGAGCCTCTGGGGAAGGAAGTGTCTCTGGAACAGGAAGTGCTGCTGCAGTGCCGCCCGCCTGAAGGAATACCAGCAGCTGAGGTACCACAGCACACACACTTAAACATATACACACTCACACGACATATAGAGCTGCTCACATACTGTACACACACTCCAGCACACACAGATATACACATGCACACACACACACACACACAGAGCTGCTCAAATACTGTACACACACTCTAACACACATAAATATAAACACACACACACACACATGCATACATACAGTGTACTCACACATACACACACATACACACTCACACATGCACACACACGCACACACACACACACACACACGCACGCACGCGCGCACGCACGCACACGCACGCACGCACGCACGCACACACACACACACACACACACACACACACACACACACACACACAAATACTTAAACACATTGTCACATACGCATGTTTGTTTATTCTCTCTCTCTAACTTACACACACACACACATACACACACACTCACACCCAGCAGCAGCACTCTGGTCTGATGAGTCGTGCATTGGCTCAGAGATGAGTGTGTGTGTGTGTGTGTGTTCAGGGCTGAACTCTGGCCGGCTGATGTGGAGATAACTCAATCACCTCAACTAAATGTCAGACTTTGTGGAGAAACATTTACCTCAGTGCCACCTGTTAATTCCTGTTTAGCATCGACTGGACGCATCGATCCGCCTGTCAGACAAACTCCGGCCAAACTTTGAGCTAAACAGGATTAATGGCGGGCGGCAGTAAAGGATTTCTCCGTCTTTACAATGACAAAGAGTGTGGGATGGAGAGCGAATCCTCCTGCAGGCCGACTTAAGCCACTCAATGGGCAGATTTGATGGAGGTTTAGTGTTTAGTGCGAGGCTTCGGGCTGTTTAACCATCTCTGCACGTGTTTGACCACCACTCTTAAAGGGGTAGTTCACTAAAAATGAACATTTCTTAACTATTTACTGCCTCTCAAGTGGTTTCAGGTTCTTTCTTTTGCTTTCAGATGCTGTAATCATTGACGTCCCTAGTAGGAAAAACAAATACAACACAGGCTCATTTTGGAAATGTAGCCCTGTCTACATTTCTGGAGAGCGCAAATTATGTAGTCAGAGATACATATGGCTGCATTTCGTCTTTAAAATGAATGATACGGGGCGGTATGATTCTGTTTCTTTTTGCGCTACCAGCTGACCACTTACCTCCATTTGGATGGCATCTTTGGATGGCTTTTGAAAACACTGTTGGTTGGGTTTAGGGAAAAGGGGGTGGGCGGGTCAATCTGTGCTTTTGAAAACACTGTTTGTTGGGTTTAGAGAAGGAGGTTATTGGGTCAATAGGTGCTTATGAAAACACTGTAGGTTGGGTTTAGGGAAGTGGGTGGGCGGGTCAATTGGTGCTTTAGAAAACACTGTTGGTTGGGTTTAGGGAAGTGGGTGGGCGGGTCACACTGTTGGTTGGGTTTAGGGAAGTGGGTGGGCGGGTCAGTCGGTGCTTTTGAAAACACTGTTGGTTGGGTTTAGGGAATGGGGTGATTGGGTCAATCTGTGCTTTTGAAAACACTGTCGGTTGGGTTTAGGGAAGGGGGTGATTGGGTCAATCGGTGCTTTAGAAAACACTGTCGGTTAGGTTTAGGGACATGGGTGATTGGGTCAATCGGTGCTTTTGAAAACACTGTCGGTTGGGTTTAGGGACATGGGTGATTGGGTCAATCGGTGCTTTTGAAAACACTGTCGGTTGGGTTTAGGGACATGGGTGATTGGGTCAATCTGTGCTTTTGAAAACACTGTCGGTTAGGTTTAGGGAAGGGGGTGGGCGGGTCAATCTGTGCTTTTGAAAACACTGTCGGTTGGGTTTAGGGAAGGGGGTGATTGGGTCAATCTGTGCTTTAGAAAACACTGTTGGTTGGGTTTAGGGACATGGGTGATTGGGTCAATCGGTGCTTTTGAAAACACTGTTGGTTAGGTTTAGGGAAGGGGGTGATTGGGTCAATCGGTGCTTTAGAAAACACTGTTGGTTGGGTTTAGGGAAGGGGGTGGGCGGGTCAGTCGGTGCTTTTGAAAACACTTTTGGTTGGGTTTAGGGACATGGGTGATTGGGTCAATCGGTGCTTTAGAAAACACTGTTGGTTGGGTTTAGGGAAGGGGTTGGGGGGGATTGGTCGGTTGGACAGTCAGTGGAGAGTGGCCTCTGGTGGATTTACGTGAGAACAGCTGGCGTAAATGGCACTTGCGAGAGAAATTTGAGATCTGAAAAAGCGTACACAACATCCTCGGGTGGATTTGTGAAAACGCAAACTGCAAAAAAACCAACCTCCTGGGACGTATTTCGCACTCTCCAGAAATGTATACAGGCATCTGTATCCATAATGAGCCTGGTTTGCACAAATACTATGGAAGTCAATGGTTACAGCTTTCTTCAAGTTAGAGTCTTGTGTGTTCAACAGAAGAAAGAAACTCATATAGATTTGTAACAAGAATATGGTGGCAC
>LR812528.1:1483296-1490796 GCA_903798195.1 Danio kyathit
GGGAAACTAAGGGCCCGTTTACACTAATACGTTTGTTTTATAGCGCATAAGTTTTGCTACGGTTCCGCCATCCGTCCACACTACGCCGGAGTTTTTGAGTGCTGAAAAATGAGCTTGAAATGCTGAAGAGGCCGTTTTCATTCTAAAGCACTGCTGCTCGTCTCAGTGTGGATGGGGGAAAACGGAGACATCTGAAAACGGAGGCGGGGCTGCAGACATTCGCCTATGTGATTGGGGCTTTTCCCTCAGTATTAAGTAGCCTACACACAGTTCAGTCCTGCATCCTCTCCTTGTAACTTCAGACTTCGCAAATTGATATGGAAAACAAACTCCTGAGGAGACGTCGGGTAAATCTGCAAAGGGAACAGTGTACTGTATAAGCTCATTCACATCAGCCTGGCTATTGTTTCACTTTCTTAACAATAAAATGAACACATGATATGAGGATCTGGCTATTTTCATTTTGATATTAACTTAACAGACACCAAAAATGTTGAGGCGTCGTGTAGCTGCACATTTATATGAGCGTCATCTTCACTGTGTGCGTATTTATAACAAAACGGAGCCTATAACATCACTGCCTCCTTTCATTTTCATTGAAAATACGAAACATAAGCTCTCTTTTGCTGAATATCTGTTTTAATAATCAATAATGGCCATTACAAAAACATAGCGTACAATAAGTTTATACAGTATAGGCAGAGCTTTACATTAACACCCGCCAAATGTGGGTAAGACAGACACTCCCACTAGCCACTTTGGCTGGTTGAAATGAATAATTCTTAAAAGCAAAGTTTGACAATAAGGATGGCCCAATATGCATGCAAAGGCGATCTTGGAATTGAGAAGCAGCACGACTGACACAAATATATGTGTTTGCGCGAGCAAAAGAAAGCAGGTGTATACTGAATGAGAGGATGATCACTCACGCTAACAGCTGATGTGATGCGCCGACTGTTTAAACGCGTGCACGCTCATGTTTCCTTGTGTGAAGCAACCATGCCTGGAAACGCACGTGATGTGATCGATTCTCTTTCAAACAGACTGGACAAAAAGTGACGAACATTCTCTCACAGTCTTACTGCTTTTTCAAGAGCAGCACCGGTTGCTTTTGCTTTAACTATTCTTTGTACAGATTATTAATGGGTCTAACGTTAACGGTGTGTGTGATCATCCTTTATTCTCGAGCATGGTTTTTCACCTGCTTTCTTTTGCGTCAATATGGTTTAATTATCATTTTTTACAATAACATTGCTTTGATAGGAGATTAAGGGCGTACTCACACTATGTACAGTTGCGTTAAACCGGGCCAAAGCACGCTTGTCCCCCCTCCCGTCTCCCCCGACGGCCCGCACTCACATTACATTCGGGCCTGGGCACGTTTACGTCATCGATGACGCGCTGCTCAGTTTAGGAAGAGAAGCGCTCTCGCTCAGCACAGTGGAGATTTCTTTTGTTATATTGTTTATGTCGTGTGATATGCAGTGACACACAGTCTAATATTTCACTGAACAGATCAGCCACTTTTGACGCTCATAAACAATCATAAAGTCCTCGTGCTGCAGGAATTAGGAGGTTTGCTGAAGGCGCAGCTGACGTGCAGTGAGGGGTTTGTGTCTTTATTAATCTACGACAGTTTGTGTTCATTGAACAGTACGAATGATTAATTAATCCATATCAAACAGTCCCTTAAAAGTCACGTCTCGCTTTCAGTTTCGGGCTCGGGCACGCTTGCACTCACACTGCAACCGCGCTCTGGCCCACCTCTTCCAACCGGGCCAGGGCCGGCCAAGTGTACCGTGCCTTAGCCCGATTCAGAGCACTCACACTTCTCAAACGATCCGGGAAACGAGCCTGGGCACGGTTCGGATGGCATAGTGTGAGTACGCCCTAACTCCCCATTTATATGTAGTTAACTGGTGATCTGGGACCTTTACCCAGGACAGATTACTGTGCATATGCTTTGTTAAATAAAAAGTATAGTAAACAGCTATATTTTGCTTGTTTTGACACCTTTAAAATTTATGGCTAAGAAATAATTATGTATGTTTGGTGTGGTCAGAGATAAATTTGGTAAATCCTTCATTTTGAGCTCTGAAAAGTCATGTGAAATAAAAACTAATTGTAATACTATGAAATCATGACCCATTTCCTCATGCTTATTGAGCAAGCTCATACACGACACACACAAAGTGAAATGAATGAGGAAGCATGTGCACAGAGGACATAACACAAAATCTAAATCAAGTCATTTTAGCATGTCAAAGTCATATTTATGTGTATGAAAATATGTTTTCGCAACAAAAAAATTGTGGCTAGTGAAAATGCAGAGTGGATGTTGGAAAACTACTAGCCGCAGTGGCTGGTGATCAAAAAAGTTAATGTCAAAACCTGAATATAGGAAATAAATATAGGAAATCAGTCAAATGTGCAGAATCAGTGTCTGTGGTTATATTAATTAATATATTTATCTTTGCGCTCAGCCAAAACACGTTACCTGAGAACAAGTGATAGATTCAAAAGACCAAAGTCGGGGAATATGTCGTGAGATATGGACAACAAGATGAATTAAACATTACAACTATAGTGAGATTAGATCCAGCGGTAGATCCTTGATGAACAGTCCGACGCGCACAGCTCTCATATGGGTAGATGTGCTCAAAGCACGCTGCAGTGCATGCCAGAGTGTAGGGGTGTCAAAATTAATCGTTTCTTCGGTGCACCGTGATGCAGACGCGGACAATTCGGTATCGGTTCAGTAATAATCATAACCGGTTATTATGTACTGACGTCATTTATCTCACATGCGTTATGTCACGGTAGCTTACTATGGCGAGGGAGGCGAGTGCGAGTGTTTACAATGCTTCGCCTACTTGACGCACAAACTGTGCACAATTTCACTGCGTGTGTGTTTTCTGGACAGTCTTTCACTGACACTTGCAGCAGAAGCCTGCGATTGAGAGAATGAAAGTAAACTCCATTACTCTCTCTCTCTCTCTCTCTCTCTCTCTCTCGCTGTGGCCCACTTGACCTGCTGGCGTGACTTTTCCTCTCCTCTCGGCTGATACGGCGATACTTCTGGATAGAGGTCTGCATTCCCGCGGCTGTAAGGCGGGAGCCGCTGGACCAGACCAGATTTCTTGCGGCGCGGAAATAAATTTCCGAATAAAGCGCGGGAGCGGTCGGTAACTCTGGTGTAAGTTGAACGGGAGCGGGCGGTCTAACAATATCGCTCCCGAGCAAGCATGTGTGTGTGTGTGTGTGTGTTTATGTGTGTGAATGAGAGAGAGCGATGCTGTGTGTTGCTGTCTATGTTTGTGTATGTGTGTGAATGAGAGGGCGTGATGCTCTGTGTCGCTTGTCTGGTGCTGTGTGTCTATGTGTGTGTGTGTGTGTTTATACAGACAGCCCCAAATATAAAACTGTGTTTGGGGAAAGCATCGACAATGCACCGTGAAGCACCGAGATATCGAATTGAACCGAATCGATGGCATGATAATCGTAACCGAACCGAACCGTGAGACCAGTGTAGGTTCACACCTCTACCAGAGTGTGTGTGTGTGGTCATGTGATGTGTGTTTGCAGTGGTGTAGTGTAGACGCAGAGTTGTTCAGAAACGCTAGATGAAACGTCAGTGTGGACGCGGATCGTTTTCATTCTAAAACGCCGTTTAAAACTGAAACGTATTAGTGTAAACGGGGCCTCAGTCATTTCTGTAGAGCACTGGTAAACACTATGGCAAATCAGCGGTGTTTAAGAATGCACTCAAATGTTAGCGAGAAAAGGAAGCATCTGTTGAGGAGAGATAGCACACGTCTGACCGATTCATACACACACACACACACACACACACACACACTGCTCAGCATTTACATACAGCAGCTGCAACAACACAGGGAAATCTACAAATATTCAGAAAAACTATATTTATATTAGGCTTTATATGAGGTAAGGGGTGGCACGGTGGCTCAGTGGTTAGGAGGTCACTGGTTTGAGTCCCGGCTGGGTCAGTTAGCATTTCTGTGTGGAGTTTGCATGTTCTCCCCGTTTTTTTTTATTTTTATTTCAGTACCGATTGGTTTCAAAAATCAGTATCGTGCATACCTGCCAACACTCCCGTTTTTCCCGGGAGTCTCCCGTATTTCAGACTCGTCTCCCTTATTGTTCTGTCTCCCGGTAAACTCCCGGAATTCCCCTGCCCCCCGCTCCTCAGCATTTTGGTACAGTCCGGGCTGAAACTTGGTGCTTGTGCTCTTCCAGTCGCGCGCTACAGTTCGCGCGCCCCCATCTCCCCAAACCTCTCACCCCTCCCGCTCCCCGCTCTTCAGTTTGCGCCAGTGTTGCCAACTTAGCGACAAATTTTCAAAAAAGCAACTAGCGACAAATCTAGCGACTTTTTTGTGTTACTGGCGATTTTTATAGACTGTCGTTTGTCCATTACTGTACCGTCCCTACTCTTCTCAACGAGCTGTGGGTGATGCCGCCAGCCCCTCTCCTGCTGCCTGAGAGCAGAGCACCTCTCTGCGTACCGACGGCAAATGATTTAGAACAGGTGGCAGTGTGAAGGTATTTCATTGTACAGTCAACCCGATCTGCTTCTCCTTTATTTTAACAATTTAATTTAACCGTTTATTCTTGTTGCACAATCAGAGATGTTTTAAGTGAGAGTTTCAGAACTTGTCTGAGTATATTAGGCTACGTCTGATTACTATTAACCTAATTAATTAATTACTATTACTGCAAATTCACTACTCATCTATAATGATATACTGTATTCAAACAGCAATACATTTAGTTAAATTGACAAGCTTACATAAAGCGTAGTGCGAATATAAAATACCCAATTTATTTACTATAGGCTGTTAAACAAACAGAAATGGTAGAACGCGATGACGTCAGTAATATGCAAATTAGCGTATGACGTAATACCCCCCCTGGGGGGGGGGGGGGGGGGGTCTCCCAGAATTTGCGAACCAAATGTTGGCAGGTATGGTATCATGACAAGGCTAATATTGTGAAAAAAAAATTTAATAAATGGCATCTAAAACGTGTGTTTGGGAAAGAAAACATTACGTAACTAGTGTCATTTCCCTTAACTTAGCTGAAAATTAGGTCTGATATCCCTTTTTATTTTCACTATCCATTCAGAAAGGACTTTCGGGTCTCTCTGTAAGCAGTGAAATGATCAATTTGTGTCACTTTCTTTTCTCTGATAAGATATACAGCCAGGTACACAACAATACGCCATCGTGGCCAACCGTTCCTGTGTGACTCCTGGCGATACTTCCGGGTTTCTTTCCACTGCAGTCTTTCAGTTTCAAAATGGCGGCTGCTTGAAATCAGTCCTCCTTAAGGCAAGTTGAGGGAGATAAAACTAAGGGAGAGCAAATAGTGGATAAATTGTGGATGCAGTGCATGGTGATATTGAATTGAACCGAATTAATAACATGATAACCACAATCGAACCGAACCGTGAGATCAGTACTCGTACTGCAGTGTGTGTTTAGTGTTTTCTGCTGTGGGACAGACACACACCGCTGTTGGAGTGTCTTCTGAGCGTCTCCATGACTGAGGCTTTGATTCTGCAGCTCTGGGTGAAGCAGGTCCTGCAGAGACACACAGAAAACACTCATTCAGGAGACGCCAGACAGCTGAAAAACACCCGCAGGAGACGGGGAAACCGGCCTGCTGGACGCCACAGCCATTGTGCAGCATTTTGAAGAGATTCCATCTTAAAGAGACAGCGCAGAATAAACTGAAAAACACTCACATCAAACCTGTAGAATTAACTGAGCAGAAGTTGCATGCTTTTAGTAGCTTCATGAAAAATACAGTGTGTTTATTTAAATGATAAAGAATATAAATTGTATAAATAATAATTCAAGTGAACACGGTTCAAATTCAGATTGTTTTGGCATATTATAAGCTCCATACCCATAGAGATTCAAAAATATGCAGCTGCAGAAACTGTCGTAAAAACACACGTCTGGCTTCAGCCCCTCCCATGGTGAATAATCAGTCTATAGCAGGGCTATTCAATTGGCGGCCCGCGGGCCAAACCCGGCCCCCGAGGCAATTTGTTCTGGCCCTCCAAATAGTGTGACCAAGACAACAAGAATAAATTTAGTTCAGTCAAAAAACGGCCGCAATAGTTAGGAAGTGACAAGCGTCTGTTCAATACAGTATGAGCTGGGCAGAGCGTGAGTCACCTGACAGTGGCGAGAGCAGCCGAATACATTTGAATATGTTTGTAGAAAAGGTATTTTGTACAATGCACTGATATCGTTATTAGGGATGCAACGATTAACCGATTTCACTATTAACTGCGCTTTAATTCGTCACGGTTAATTAATCGTAAAGGCTTCTCTAAGCCGCATTTCTGCATTTCTGTTCTGCCGCACGAAACGAAACTGCTGAACAAAGTTACGCCAAGTTGCCAACTGTGCGCTAGTTTAAAGTTCCGAGCTTGTCCACCGAAGCTAATACGCACGCACACTGTAATAACTATAGCCGCGGGCCGTTCTCATATCACGTCTTTCCCGCGCGCAAGTTTGTTATGTCGTAAGAATATATGCCAATATGCGGGCGCAAGCGGAGCAACGCGCTCGCGGCTGTCTGGGCGCACGCAGTAGAAGACATCTCATGCTGTAGCGGTGAGAGTTGTGCTTAGCTTTCAGTGCAATGTAAACAAAAGACATGTTAGACGAACTATTATTAAAATGATTATGTATGTATGAACGCAGATGATAACAACAGTTAATCTAAATATTGGCGCCGACCTTCATAACAATTATTATTACATTATTTTCTCCCGTTCCTCTCCATAAACACACACATAATTAAATTGTGTAGCCCTATAAGCACAGAAAAACCTTCAGCATAAAAACTATTACTAATGAAAATGCCTTTTAAAGGTTTTTTAATAATAGTTAGGGATGTCCAGATCTAAATCTAGCTAATATAAAGCTTAAATTTACATTAGACGTGATAACTGAAACCCTGATTATTCTTCAGACTATATAATCGTACAGCCAAAATCTATAATTGTTGCATCCATAATTGTTATGAAGTTCAAAACAGAACATATGAACGTATCTGAATGTAGAAGAAGCCTACTTCAGCAATACACTGATTTTGTTGTGCTGTGAAATACAACATTTGAATGTTTGTTAAAAAAGCTTATTGTACAATGCAGTGATATTATATAGTATCAAAATACAATATATTAACATTTTAATATAGACAAATACAACGTGGGTGTCTAAAGAAGCAAAAATACATCATTGGCTCTTAAATGCAGTTGTGTCATCATTTATATTGCAAGTCATGTCTCTCCGGCCCTTCGTTTGGGATGCTTTTCATGAACTGGCCCCCGTGACAAACTAAATGAATAGCCCTGGCCTATAGTGATCATTGATTGGCTCCTGTACTAGTAGGCGGAGCTTTATTCTCCATATTGACCATTACACTTTTCCCCATTCAAAACTAAACGTCTTGTGT
>LR812528.1:1500796-1530796 GCA_903798195.1 Danio kyathit
TTTGGACAGTTGAATAAACCTCTACACAACATTTTCATTGGTCCACAAATGTGCAAAAAACTGGGCAGAAGTTTGGAAATCTCATTGTACAAATTGGGGTTGTAAAAAGTGCTTGGTACCAATCTGTATTGAAATTCTAAAAATGTCCATTTCCTGCTAACATTTGAGCATACTCTTAAACAGCGCTGATTAGCCATTGTGTACATGTGCTCAACAGAAATGACTGTGATTGGCTGTGAAGGTCATCAGTTCACCGAACTCGCAGCTGTTTACAAAGTGTAACCACAGATACAGGGACACTGGAGTGTTTTAAAGCCATGTCGATCAGTTGGTCTATTTATGAGCTGACATACGAGTGTTACGCTGATTCACTCATCTTCGCAGCTTGAAAACGTTCTAGTGTCCCGGTGTCTGCACTTTGTGAAGGTCATCAGTTCACCGCTGTTCACAGTCAAATCACAGTCATTTCTGTTGATCATGTGAACACAATGGCAAATCAGTGGTTTAACAACACTCAAAAGCGCTTAAATGTTATCGGGAAATGGACGTTTTTAAAATTTCAGTACTGATTGGTACCGAACTTTTTACAACCCTCATACAAATACAACTATAAGAACTTGTACAAAAAAGGCAAAAAAAAAAAAAAAAAAAAAAACTTTTGGTAACACTTTATAATAATTACACACTATGAACCATTTATTAAGCATTAGCATCTAGTGAATTCATTATCTGTTAAGCATTAATTCTACATTAATAACTGTTAATAAGCAGTTTATAACTGCAGCTACAAATGACTTGCGTATTCTTGACTTACAACCATATTTATAATGTACTTAATAACTACTTTCATACTTTGTTAATGATTTATTTTTCATTATTAAATTATGTATTGCATTATTTACAAACCAATTATTTAAGAATAGTTGGTTTTAAGATCATTCAGGATGAGTTGGTAAATGATTAATAAACTATTGAAATTAACATGCACACACATATA
Organism: Danio kyathit; assembly: GCA_903798195.1. Classification (NCBI taxonomy): domain Eukaryota; kingdom Metazoa; phylum Chordata; class Actinopteri; order Cypriniformes; family Danionidae; genus Danio; species Danio kyathit. The sequence continues at coordinate 1,501,794 of LR812528.1, forward strand.
TACATATATTCAGGCATATGCTAATAGTTCATTTGTATGTTAATAAATGCTTTATTAACTCAACTTAATCCAGTTTTGTGACCTAATCTAAAGTGAGGACTATTTATGCTTTATAAATACCTTATAAATGACAATTAAAGGCTCAGTTATATTCCAAACAGGAAATAACATCATAAACGACATTATTCATTTCTATTAATTTGAAGATACACAAATAAAACTATAAAAAAAATAAAATAAATTTGCAACCTTATTTAAAATAAAATTACTGTACCAGTTTAAACATCGCATCCTATTATATTGTTGTTGTTTTATCCAACTTTGTCGTATTTTGACATTCCTGTTATTCAGTAATGTTTAAACTTCACAGTAATTTTACTTTTTAAATAAGATTGCAAAGATTGTGTATTTGATACCAAGCCTTTAATTGTCATTTATAAGGTATTTATAAAGCATAAATAGTCCTCACTTTAGATTAGGTCACAAGAATGGATGAAGTAGAGTTAATAAAGCATTTATTAACATACATAGTAACCATTACTACATGCCTGAATAATAAGATATATAATCTTGATTTCAATAGTTTATTAATCAGTTACTAACTCAATCTGAATCATTTTTAAAACCACCAACCACTCTTAAATACAAATGGTTTGTAAATAATGCAATGCTTCATTTAGTAATGAAAAATCAACCAGTCACAAAGTATGAAAGTACAATTATTAAGCACATTATAAATGTGGTTGTAAGTCAAGAATACAGCATTTGTAGCTGCAGTCATAAACTGCTTACTAACGTTTATTAATGTAGAGGTAACGCTTAACACATAATGAATTCACTAGATGCTAATGCTTAATAAATGATTCGTAGTGTGTAATTATTATAAAGTGTTACCAAACTTTTAAATATCTTTCAATGTATAAAAAGTGCTTAACTTCTCAGAAAAAAACTGATCTGATAAACATTCACTTTCTCTTCTCACAGTCTCTCTTGGATGCAGTGATTCTGTTTTTGATGTAAAATTTGATTGATTCCCATGTTCTGTTCTTAAGTACACGAGGCGCTGACCTGATGCAGTCTTCGCACTTTTTTTTACCAGGTAGAGTGCCAGAATTGATGCAGTCCAAAAGTTGTCTTTCCACTGCCTTTACCTCCTCTTCAGACCATTTTCTCTTTTTGGGGTATCTTGAGGCACCTTAAAAAAAAAAAAAAACATTTTTACTTCAGCTTTTAAAGAGCATATTGCAAGTTAAAAAACTATTTAAAAAAAAAAGGTAGAATGGTTTGTGAAAATACTCTATAATACCAGGAAATACCATATTAAAATGTTTTACTAAGTGCAAGGGCACAAATTTTAAAGAAAATGTGTCTGTTTTTCCACTTCTGGAAAATCCGCTTTTTTTTTTTTTTTTTCTAACCACCCCGGTGACGTCAGACTGGGGACTTGTTTGACAGATGCGCACTGTTTACAGTGAAGCAGAGTAGCATCGGTTGTTAATATTGGTGTTATTTATCATCATCGTCGTATATTATTGCGTGTATGGGGGCTGCACAAACTCCAGCCTGTCAGCATATCAAGTCCACAAGTTTCCCGTTGTTATTTTCGTTCATTTGTATTCGTTAAAGGATGAATCAGATAAGACCGTAAGCTGACGCGAAAACGGTGAAAAACACGCTCCTGGATCAGTCAGAGGTGCAGTTCGATGAAAACGAGAACTGTACACGGTAAGACAACTCGTTTTTCTTTTATATTTGTCAACTTTCAAATCAGTAAGCATGATTATTTGAGTAATTAGAAGCAACGCGATGTGTTTACGTTGGAGTAGCCTACAGTACAGCACTGCTGCTAGCTTGTAACGTGAAGCATATTAAACATGCTTTTTTAAACCGTGCAAAAATGTAAGCATATGATAAGACCACTGGTACCATCAGTTTGCTAATATTATAAATGCCTTGTATAGTTACAGCTTAGTACTTTGTTTGCTCAGCTAATTAATGATTTATTGTCATGTGTGGTGTGGTTATAAGGCTTTGGGAGGCACATCTGCAGCAGTGATGCTGACCTGGAGCTGAAGGCTTTCTCTCCACGGGCCTCTCGCTCAACTGTGCTTTACTTTGGCTCACAGAGTAACCTCAGACCTCCATCTCGTTCATCAGGTAGATTATTATTTCCCCAATATTAATCATACATGGTATTATCTGCTTACAAAAACTAGAAGGGCTAATAATTACTAGAATATTTTTATATAATGCAGGCAGGTAAAACTCAAACACTATCTTTGACTTCCTTTTTTTTTTATATTGGAATTGTGTAACCATTGACTTTCATAGTATCTGTTTTTCCTACTATAGAAGTCAATGGTTACAGGTTTTCAGCTTTCTTTAAAATATCTTCTTTTGTGATCAACAGAAGAAAGAAAGTCATAAGGTTTGGAACCACTTGAGGGAGAATAAAAAATATTCTGTCCTGTCAGTGAGGAAAGGCACTTTATAATCACATATGAGAAATATTCATCTTGTAGAAGAAAAACAAATAACATTTGAAAAATTAAAGTTTGTCGTCACATGCTCAACTTATAATGGGTACAATTTATATTTGTGAGATGGTATGCAGTTCACTATTCAGGGGTCTGCAAATGTGGCTGGGTATTCTGTATTATGTTATATTAAAATCATATGGTACATTTTAAAATATACATGATTGACAAAGATGATTTAAACTTCTGCATTATTTCCCCAGCATATATGCATCAGCCCTTACAGCGTGTCTGACGGTGGAATACTGGAGGTCATCACAGGCTCGACGAGAATGCAGAACTGTCCACTACATTTGCTCTCTTTTCTAGATATTTCCAGTGGGTTTACAATGAGTAGGCTGTCAGCATCTTTTTTACACAGCATTCACAATTTAGCACACATTAAAGACATGATAGTGTGGCACCCACATAAATGTTGGCCAACTCACTGAGAAATCATTTAAATAAGGTTTACTTTTAAATCTTTCAGTATTATGTTTGTAACCTACTTATACACACACACACTCACAGATACTTATACATATATAAAGAGTAAAAATGTTGGGTATTAACAGTGCTTATGATTTTGTGCTATATTAATAAAACTTGAATTTGAATTAGGGTTCATTTAACCATAAAATCAGATCAGATCTGTTGATCACATCTTTGTAAATATTTTACACAGTAACACAACTTGTGATTGTAATTTTTATGGATTGTTGCCTAAATGGGATCCAATACAGATCATCTTGTACCCAATGCAAAAAAACTATTTTAAAACTTATTTTAATTGTTTTAATATTTGATGTTGTTTTTATTTCAATACAAAAGCTCTGAAAACCTTTTGTATAATAAAAAGATTCTCAAGTACCTTGTTTACATGTTTCTGCATTATTCCAGACGTTCTGTGTTATTTGTGTTTTGTATTCACTTATCTACAATTACAAAATAGGGTCAATGTGGCATAACTCTGTTAAATGCTCATTAGTTTGTTATTGGTAAGTATTAATACTTATAGATGATTAATACTAGCTTTGCTATTGCCAGATAAGACTTCGTTATCTCAATCTGTCTGTAAGCTAACACTGGTCTCTCACTGAGAACCTGCTCTGTTCTCCTCACAATACAGCTCAATTACTCTTCTTTGACTGCTGTTCTGTCTACTGGTCTGTCCACAGGCTCATAATAGTATGGCTGTGGTCCGTCGTTTGTGTAAATATCTCAGAATATCTTATCTCGGCATCAAAACGCACACCGCGATCAGTTGTCTTCATACGGTTTATATGCGCGATCCCTCTCTTCCGACGTCACTTCCAGTCTGGCGATTTTTCAGATGCGGAAGTACATTTCTGTGACTAAAAACGACTCCAGATGGCTTAATAATAAACTTTAACGTATATTTTAAAGAAAATCTAGTTCCTACTTTACTCTTACACACATTGACTCACTGGGGTGTCTAACCTACAATATGCTCTTTAAGACAAACAATCTTTAGACACACAGCTTTTTAATGTACATCAGAATTTCTGTATTCAATCTAAGGTATAGAAGAGTACCAGACCATTACTATTGAGACCTACAAGGTTTTAAAACCCATTAAAAATCTGCATCTAAACAGACTGCATTCAGTGTAGCTGCAGGTCTGGTCACCAAAACCTGTGATTGTATGTAGGGGTGTGAACCTACAGTAGTCTCACAGTTCAGTTACGATTATCATGCCATCGATTCGGTTCAATTCAAAATCTTGGTGCATTGACGATACCTTTCATAAACAATTTGATATTTTACTTAGTAACATAATTCTTGTAATAAAATTTAGAATTCATATATATATATTTATATATTATTTGTAATACAATTTTTGTCCTTCAAGACAAGCAGTCAGATACATGTACTTTAGCTTTTAATTTTACCTGCTCAAAGAAAACACTCTTTTTGAACGTATCAAACTCAAGAACATGCACAGAACATGAGCATTTAAAGCAAATAAACTAATGTAAATATAATCTCGCTTGCTTTAAGCGTTGTTGAACGAGTTCTTAAACGCCTATGATTGATCACGCACTTAACAGACATGGTTTCCGCTACATGCATTCTTCCATGGCAGGGCACCACCAAAATTCATCCCACCATGGCTACGTTACAGCTTCTCATTCAAAACATTCAATCGTTTTTTTTTTTTTATAGCGGGTTATAAAATCGCACCAAATGTATTAAAAGGTAAGTGAATTATAATTATTTCTGTATTTATAGTAGTGCTGTGTTATTGGTTTAACCCTTTAAGGTGACATGCTAACTGACTGACAGGTGCGTGATGTGTGAGGCTAGCAAACCTAACATAGCTTTCAGTTAGGATGAACGGTTTCCATAATTATACTTTATAGATAAAGGTCTATGGCTCTGATACAATGACTATCTTGCTGGAGTTTATAGCTGCTTCACTTTACTTCAGGATGCATTAATGCCGCTCTGTAGGTCTATTGGAGACATTCATAAATATTCCTAGCAAATCTAATAAATGTTGGAGACATACTTGTTACATAAACGCGCTAAATTGCATTTGAGTAGCGTTTATTTGCAAGCGCACCAGAAAATCTGCACTTGAGCAGCGTATATTTGAGGGTCGTGCAAGAAGTTGTGCATAAACAGAGGAAATCGGCGCGCAAGCAAAGAGATTCACATGCTCGTATTACATAAATGCAATCTCCACTTGTAATACTGCGCTCACCATATTTGTCATTGAAATAACACCATAGGTAGTTAATAGATATGTGTAAATGGCCTGCCACCACAGGCAGAAAAAATCCTAGAGGAAATCCTGACAGAAAAGGCTGTGATTGGCTCTAATGGTCAGCGCGCTTGTGTCTGGATCCACAAGTAATGTTATTGTTGTAACAGCCGAGAGAGGAGATAAAACATTACCTCACGAACACGCCAGCAAATCAAAGGGGACTCAGAGTGAGAAAGTTTAACTTTCATTTTTTCCTAGCTGGGTTCTTATGTACATCCCTGTCAGTGAAAGACTGTCCAGCAAATTAACAAGCAGTTAATTGTGCGTTTTAAGTACTCGCGGTCTACTCCCCGCCATAGTAAGCTACCGCCATATGAGATAAATTAAGTCAGTACATAATGACCGGTTCTTATTATTACTGAACCGATACCGAATTGTTTGAGTCTGCATCGCGGTGCATCGAAGAAACAATTCATTTTGACACCCCTAATTGTATATGCATATTACAGGGCCTGTGCATGTGTCGCATCAAGGCTGTGTGTTTAAGTTATTAAAGGGTATATGGCAGTTGTAGCAATTCACTATTTATTAATTGTAGAAGAAATTTGTATTTTATTTTAAATTTACTCTTCATACAGAGCTTCTAGTTGAAGTCAGTTTTAGTTTTATCCCATTTCATTATGTTCACACACCACAAGTTAACACCTTTGCATACTGCCCACCTACATTCTGCATGTACATTTCCCTTAAAACTTAAACCTCCAAACACTGTAGCTTTGTGCTTGTGTGGAGAACCAAATCAAAACAAAATGATTTATTTGGCCAATCAGAACAAAGTAGGCTTGTTAGAGAGGAGGGGTTTAGAGACTAAGTCATCCATCAAATATTAAATTACCACAATAGGGGCACTTTAATTAAATTTGCAATAACTGTAACTACACAAGTTATTAGCAGTGAAGTCCTTACTCTTTACCTGAGATTGAAGGGGTGTTGCTTCTCTTTGTCGACTTGTGCCCAAATGAATGCTCCTCTGAAAGATAAAACAAATAATCATCTCACTATTGAAGCTTTTGGTTATAGTGCAGCAAAATTATGATGTCAGCCAAGTTAATTTTCAGAGCACAGGTTTGCCTTTACCTGTAGATGTTGAAGGGGTCTGATGACTCAAAGACTTGCTGGTAACAGAGGATTCCTCTAAATGACAGAAAATAAAACGCTTTAACTGTATACCATGTAAGCAATTACAAACAGAAATACAAATTGTACTAGGCAAGACCTAGGACAAGAACTAGTGACTTTCGGCCATTTCTCTTTCAGAGACTTGTTTGAAAAATGTTTGTTAATAGCCTCAGATAACAATGTAAGAAGCATAAAAAGCTGGTATTTCTTGACTTCAGCAGGGCGGTTGCCAAGCATGTTTGAATGCAGTAGGAAATATTCCAAAAGCCATTGAAACAATCACCTGTGAATGCTAACACTATGGTAAAAGATATGGCTTATGTGAGGATTAATAGGAGTGGGGTCCAGTGGACATTCAGTAAGATAGGTACAAGGCAGTAAGCAAATGACAAGTATAGCACAGTTGATTGGGAGGACAGGTTGTCTCAGAGTAGCTCAGAGATCTAGTTACTAATGGCTGCCCCTTTTTTTACTCAAGAAAAAAGCAAATGGAACTGAGGTTTGAGACTTTTGTTCATCATTGTAGAAAGCCATTTTTTAACTAATGCTGGATGAGATGGAAGACATTACTGAAGGACATTTCAGATGGTATCAATCATCTGTGGGTAAGGCTGGTTTAAGTGAGCAGGTTTAGTGAAGAGGACACAGTCAGTCCAGACATGAGCTTAGAGTACAGCAGAGACTCTGTGACATCGCTGGCCTTTAGTGATTAAAAACGTGTCAAGATGTGGAGCAACGTAGACCAGTGAAAAGTTGGTGGGAGACGGGTTGCAGTAGAAATAACCAGTAGTGGTGAAATGGAGGATCATGCAGGCACACAGTGAACTGAATAATACGATGTTCAGAGGTTCAGAGATATTCTGGGTAAGAGCTTGGGTGAGAATGAGATCAAGTTCCTTACCTGCTTTGAAAGTTAGATGGCTGTAGACCTGTTTTAGGTCATATGAGCATATCAGAGACAGGCACAGAGATTGTATTAATACAAATAGAAAAATCTAATCTTTGTAATCAATTACAACCCAAACACACACTTGTAAATAGAAGAAATTACATCGAATGACAAATGACCATACCTATAGATGTAGAAGAGGAATGACATCGTTTTTCTGGCTGTGTCGTCTCATTTTCACTTTCTTCATTCTCACTTTCAGAAACATCAGTCTCTACATTCACTTTCTCTGCAGAAAAAAAAAAAGTGTAAAAAAGCATTTTTCTAGTTTCCATGAACCAGATAAAGGTGAACAAAAGTGTTTCTTGTAACTGAACTAAACAGTGGCAGTATATAATATGTATAAGAGCACAAATTGTGTCATGTATTCTTACCATTAGGATCAAGGTTAATTTCGTCCAGGTTTTTCCCCTTAAATTCTGATACTCTTCCCTGTTCAAGGGCCATTAGCACCTTGCTGATCTTCGCTAGTTGTAGCGTTCCTTCAGGCAAACGATAAAACTTTCTGTGGACTCTTATATCATGTCCCATGAAATCTGCCAATTGGTCTAACTCTGTATCTGTCAGATTCAGCACTTTAGATAGTGTTGCAATATGTTTACGGAGCTTTGTAGATGACAAAGTATTTGGATGTGTAGCTCCACACTGCTGGGCAACCTTTCGAATGCAATCTGTGCCTTTGTAGTATGTCTCCGTCATTGGTCTTGCAAAAAAATATGTATTTTCATCCAGTACGCCACATGACTGACGATTCTTCACAAGTAGCTCCATGGATTCCAGCATACTTGGTGTCAGGAGTATTGGCACCTTTCTGTCACGCTTGCCTCTAATTTCGACACGTTGGAAATGCTGACAGAGCTTCTGCTCAACTTCAGACAAAGCATCAGCGACATCAGAATGTAGATCAGATGCGTTTCGGAGAAGATATGAATTCAACCTCATTTTTGAAACTTCTCCTGCTCTTCTGCGATTAAACACAATTACATCACACAGAGTTATTTGAGCAAGACTTGACCAGTTCTTCTGACTTTTCTCAAGTTTCAGCTGTTCTTGGCATAGATTAGTTTGAGTGCCGAGATGCATGTGCATTTTCTTAACATCTTCGGTAAAAGGCAGAAGTTCTGGGGAGTTCCATTTTGCTTCATTAAGCGTCTTCAATGCTGAGGCAGACACAAGTTCATTCCATTTTGTGGTATACATTTGCTTAAACATTTTCATATTTTGGACATCACCTTTGTCTCCTGCAATCATTGCTTCACATTCTGCAATATCAGCCATTTTTTTAAGGTTGTGCCCCAGTTTTAATGCCAAAGAGGGAATTCCGAAGACTTCATCTTCCTCTCGGAATCCTGAGGTATCTTTAACAGCCTTGATAACGTGATAGAAGTTTGCAGGTATGAAAAAGTCTTTGATGCTCTGCAGCTTTCCCACTTTTCTAGCACACAACAACAGCCTTCCAGCCTCACGCATTTTAGCTCTGATGTATTCATGTTTGGTTTTGTCATTACCCATTTTGTTGCACAGGTGTTCTCCAAATTTAATTATGCAAGCATCACTTTTAGCTGCATAGGTAACTTCATCCTGCTTCATGTCACTAATCAGTTTCCATAATTTTTTTGTTACTCCTTTAGGAATGGGCTCTGCATAAGAACAAAGTGCTTGCACCCTGGTTCTACCAGGTTTTGTGACCTGGCACTTCTTAGCCAGGTTGCACCTTGACATATGCCTCCAAAGTGCTTTTCGACGAAACAGCCCTTGACAGTTCAGACAGTGCATGTAATCCTTAAAGTTCACATGTTTAGCAGTGGTTTGTTGACGTGGCACCAACACTCCTTTGCCAGCTTTTATGACATTTGTGTTATGAGCACGGTTTCCTTTATTTCTCAAAAGATCCAGATTAATCCTCCTTTCTTTAGAACTCTTTGGATAAGAAAGAGCTTTAGCTACATCCACCTCATTCTTATGAACTTGTGTCAAGTGTCTTGCTATTTTGCAGAAAGGTTTGGAACAGTAAATGCAATACTGCTTTTTGTTGTACATTCTTTGGCCATACGCAGTTTTCTTCAGCTTCATTACTGTAACTTTACTACTGCATGCACTGTCTGAACGGGTCTGGGTTTCATTTTTGTCTGCAATCTCATTTTTGTCTGATGAGGAGGAAGTATCAACAGTTTCATCTATTTGTAGATTAGAAGATGAGGGACTGGACAAAGGCTGTGAAAGGCTCTTCTCAGAATCTTCTGAACAGCTCCCAGATGCAGGCACATAATCGTCATCGCTGTTGTCAATGCTGCTCATAGAGTCATCTGTGTTACTGATGTTTAATGATTTCTTGGTAAGCTGTAAATAAATAGATTTAGTTTAGGACTATAATCAAAGTGGATCTCTGTATGTAGGGTTAAGAAATAAAAAAAAAAAAAAAAAAAAAAAAAAATCAGATTCAAATAAAAGACCTACAAAATCTACAATAAAATCTTGTACCACCTAGGGCTGGGTGATATGGCAAAAAAAATGATCATGATAATTTTTTTATATCAGTCGATATTGATAATGATCACGATAAATGTCAAATCTTTATATCTATCAATTTTAAATAACTTTCAGCATGGCAATCACTTTGTGCAGCTGATTTAACACATTTTGTGAAATGTTTTAGCTGTCTGACAATATAAATAAAAAATAATTAACAAAAGAACAATCTTAATTTGACATTTAAGTTTAACAATTAAAAGAAATTACCCTACAAGTAATTGGATATTATGGTTTAACATCAGATTAAAAAAAAAAAAAAAAAAACAGGTTTGCAACATGAATAGGTGAATTAATGGTGACAATGTTCAGTTTTGGATGAACAGTCCTTTTAATGGCGAGTATGGTGAATTTTAGGTGAAATATCCTTTATATATTTTATTTAGGGATGCTAAGGATTACTTGACGATCAATTGATTGTCAATAACCCTTGAATCTAAAGGGTTATTGACTTATGACAATCTTATAATCTTAGGACATGAAACTTTATTTTTATTTGTTTTTTTATTTTCTCACTCCAGCTGTTACATTGTTTTCCACTAACATTTAGTTTTGATTTCTGTTATTTATTTAGAGCAATAATTGTACAATATTAATAATAATAAAAATAAATTGTTATATTTATTGAAAATATAACCCAGGGTTCCATTTAAACTAGAATCGCCACTGTGTGCAGTTTACCTTATGCAGTCATCTTGAAATTGCATATTGCGGGACGCATAAAACCCTGTTATGCGCAGATCTCGGTTATATCTGCGGGTGTTTTAACCAATTTTATCTGACAGACTGGCACGAATTGGCCCAAACAGACTCTCATTGCGGCACATGCTTTTGTTAAAGCTTCCGTGAAGAACAGACCATAGGCTATGACAGACCAATGCTGTCTCACGGCTAGTGTTGGGCAATATAAGAAATTTTCTGATTGCCATTAAGTCCCCCTGTGAGATCGCTGACACGATAAGGGGGCGCGGCAGTGTTACATTTCTTTTTGCTCATTTAACTATTTTTAAACGCATTTAATAGGCATTAACTTTCAGCTGATTTTTTAAAACTTATTTAATAACCTACTTCATTTGCATTATGTTTTATCTTAGAAAATAATTAAAAGCAATGCAAATCACCGCGCTCTTACAGCTAAATAGGCGCTGAGACCGAAATTGTTTCAAACAAGACTGCAACAGTGCGGCGCGGGACAGGATTTGATGGTGACTTCGGGTGCTTCGATAGTTCCATGCCGTTATCAGCAGGACTGCTGCAAAGTGCATATAATATAAATGGATAAAAGCCAATTAAATTATATTTATCTTCACACAGAAGAAACCATGTATGAAGGTCTTTTCAGACGGGAGGCGGACTGAGCACTCACCGCCCGCGCGTGACTTTGTATGCAGTGAACAGTGTTGGGGAGTAACGGAATACATGTACCGGCGGTACGTATTTAGAATACTATTCTTGAGTAACTGTATTCCGTTACAGTTACTATTTTTAAACAGGGTATTTAGAATACAGTTACTTTCCTAATACCATAAGGAAATACTTGGAATACTTCGGGCGATGCGTGTCTGGCCCATAATAATATTACTAAATTGCCGCCGAAACCATAGAAACAGAAGCTACACTCCCGACTGCAATCACCAGCATTAACTCAGTGAGACTCACGCAAATGACCCTGTTCTCACGCTCTCACGCCACACCTCCATTTTCTCACGCAGAAAAAAGGACGATCGCAAACACCGAACAACAACCAAGATTTTCAGATAAACTGCTTTTTTGCCGTCATTGTTCGTGAATTTGCTGCTTGATGTTTCGTTTGCACTGTTCATAAAGCACAATTGCCATCAAGTGCTCCTGTAGAGCGACTCTTCAGCCAGGGAGGACTCATTTTTACTCCTCATCGCAACAGAATGACAGATAAGCACTTCTAAATGTCTCTATTGCTCCGCTACAACCACCTTTACTTGTCTGTTGATTAGGAAAAAAAGCATAGGTAGTTAGGTACTGTGGCTATACCGGCTAATATGTTTGACTTAAAACAAAACTTGTTCATTTTGATGTTTACATTTTTGTAAAGCAAACTCATTTTGCATTCTTCTAATATTTGCAATATTGTTCTTAGGTGAGAAGTTTTCATAATAGAAATTAAAATGTTGAATAGAACCTGTTACATTACCTCTGATCAGGGGTTTTATTTGAGGCATGCACGCGAGTAAAAATGATGATGATTTTTATGCGTTCACTAGAGTGAATCGGATTAATGTTAGTTCCACATCTGTCAGGCACCTGTAGAGTTAATGCGTTCCAGTAAAACATATACAAATAAAATGGAGCGGCTGCTTTTTAACATGAATGACGCTAAATGAAAGTCAAACCGGTGAGCCAAAATAGTGCCCTTCTGAATCAAATCAGCAGGATGCCCTTCTGGATCTTTCACTTACTTTGAAGACATACGACATGAAGACAGACTACCTTTACATTGACATCAGTAGTTATTTGCCTTAATCTGAATAGGACAATAATATAATTACGGTGTTACGTAAAGTGCTTTTTGAACGTCTATTCACGTTTCCTGCAGAGTCTCATGACATTTCGGATGTTTCATCTTTAATTTTTCAACTTTAACTGCAGTTCGGCACTTTCACTCATGAACATTTCCCCATGACAAACTGGGTTATTAGACGCGAATATTTAGTAAGGAATGGTGGAAGATGTTTTAATGGGATTTGATAGCGCACGTGAAATAGAAAGAAAAAAACTTCCGCATTTCGTGATCAGCGTTGCCAGATGTAGCTGACTGATTCCAGCCCAAAAGCTATCCAAAACCCGCCGAAATGCAAATTCAAAACCGCCCAATCTGGCAACAAGGTTGTTCGTGATGGGTGTGTGTGTGTGCGGTCCTTTACTGACAGCCTTGTGTGTGGATCTTGTCGCAAAATGCAGAGAAAAGTCCTACATGACAGTAATATCTTGATTGCGGTGTTTACTTCAATAATGCCACTAATATATGCATACTCCACAAGTCTTAACTCCATTTCTAGTTCAGTTATGACTGTAGTCGGATTAAGGTCATCAAAAATCGCTTTTTACATGGTGACTCAATCAGAGTATTGTCTTAATCGTAATAAAATCATATTAAAGTATTGTTGCCCATGTAAACATACTCAATGTTCGACTCAATCACACTGTCAGGGCTCTGTGAACTTGGATTTGCGAAGCAGCATTTTCTGTACATTCATCAAAAGCAAGTAGACTATGGCTCACACTTATTGACAGTGGAAGATGATTTACAGTTAAAAATAGTCGAGTCGGTAATCCAACCACTGAAAAAGGCTCAGCCTTCACACTGAATCAGGTAAGCTGTATATTTATGTTTCAACGTAATTAATGCTACACAATTTAAACGCAGCCAGTAATATGTGAATGATGTTTGCACATGGGGAATGGAGGGGAGGGGGGGGGGGGAGTGAAAATGGACAGTCTTGGGGGGGCGTGTGTCCTTAAAGTTTGAAAACCCCTGCATTACCTTGGTTTTACATAAACTATTTTGAAGTTTTTCTTTTCTTGTATACCTGATATTTTTCTGTGCAGACTGTGAAATACAAAGGGTAAGCAAAATGCATATTAAATACATATACTGTATATTACAGACAGTAATGCTGTCTATGTTCAAGCTCTTTTTATGTTTATTACAGAAACAGAAATTGAATTTGTTGACACTTTGATAAATAAACATTATTTAATAAACATAATTATATTGTTTTATTTATTTTTCCCTGTCAGTCAATAGTTTAGCATTATAGGCCCTCTGTTTTCCTGCAGAAATTGCTACCAACGCATAGTGTGGCATTTAATAGACTTAAAGGCTGTTTTCAAGGGGAAGTATTCCAAGTATTACAAGTATTTAGAATACAGTACCAGGATTAAGCAAAGTAACGGAATTTGTTACAAAATACATTTTAAAGCAGCTATTCTGTATTCTGTAACTAAATACATTTACAAAGTATTCTCCCCAACACTGGCAGTGAAGGTGTTTATCCATGTCTGGTTTTTCAGTTGAGCGCGCCGCGGCTTCAGGTCTGATCATCATCATAAAAGTGTCACCTCTGTATTTGCTAAAATCTAACACAATGTTGCACTTTGGGATATGTGTTTATTGTTTACCTGATAATAAAAACGGTTTCATTTTAGAGGCTATTGCCGACGCGCCGCAACCATGGCTCTAATATTAGCCTACATACAAAACTTTTCACTGAGCTCAATAAAATGTTCTTTGAGAAGTTATTAATAATCGGTTCAATAATTCGTTAAACCCAAAATAAATGGTAATTTAATATAGGCTATTTAAAAAAAAATTATAGCCTATATAAATATAGGCCTAACATAGTTTTAAATTAAATAAAATAGGCTATTTTCTGAAAAATGCGCCTGTCTGTGTTTATCATTCCATCAAATTAATTTGATTGCAACACCTGTTATTCCAGAACAGAACAGTTGAGCTGATTTCAGTTCTTTTTTCAGTGGTTTCATTTTTACAAATCATTTTATTTAATATGTTCGTTAATTAAATTTTGTTATTTTGCCTATTTTTTATGCAACAAAGTTGCTAATTAATGTGTTGAGAGATGTGGCTGTGTATGGTAGTGCCCTCACGTGCAGCGCGCATCAACTGCTGCTGCTGAGAGAGAGAGAGAGCGCGCAATGGAAATAATTAATTTTTCGCATGCTGATTTATGTGAAATAGCGAATACATGACTATAATTGCCTTGCAATTTTAAAAATTGTATTTTTTCCTTTAGGAAGGAAAGTATTTCAATTCATGCTAAAGACGCATGGTGCTGAAGTCCGAAAGTGCCGGTCATGTTGATGTGAACAGCTGAAGCTGTCAAATTATTTTTAGTTTATTTATTATTAACAATGATGATTAAAAATAATAATGCTATTCGTTTTATACAATAATGTAATTAAAACATGTAATCTATCTTCATTAATGCGAAACAAGCTAAATATCATCTTTAAAGTCGTCCTAGGTCTCAGCTCTCTGCGATATCTTTGCCTATATCCTCCGTTAAATCAAGTAATTTGACCACAATGAGGCAGGATAGGCTTAACAAAATTCGCAGCACTGAACATGTTCCCAGACTGAGAGTGATTGATGATGAGAGATGTTCACCGCATGTCTCGCCGTGACCAGCGATTTTTTTTTTTTTTAAATGAAAGCATATTTTCATATCAGTCTGTCAAGATTGCTTAAAACACCTTAATATTTTAGAGTAAATAGTTAAAGTTTGCATCAGCAATGATTGATCTCATCCACGCGTGACCCACCCATACTGAAATATCATGTAACCTATTTTTTGATTACCTGACCCGCAGATTAACGACAGCACATGTGGATATAACCGAGATCCCCCGCATTAGGGTTTTATGCATCACCCAATATGCAGTATCAAGAGTGTGACTCCAAAAGGTCATGTAAACTGCACACACTTGATTATGTAATGTGTAAAGTCGTGAATAAGTCTCTCACAGGGCAAAGCATATCTTATCCTTTAAAGGGCCACGAAACCCCCTGTCTCAGTAGGGTGTTTTCACACCTCTGTTTTGAAAAAAGTCAGGAAAGTTGGGCGTGTCCAGCTCTGGGAGTGAGGGAGTGTCGGGGGAGGGAAAGAGGATAAGATTTTGCATAGAGAGGAGTTAACATTTGGGCGCGCGCTAAGTTTGACAGGAAAAACAAACACACAGAGGCTGATTGAAACGGCGAATAAGAGAAAAAAATCCTCCGCATTTCTCTGTAACTTATGTACTCGGTAGGTAGCGTCAGAAAGCCGTGTGTGTATAGACTATCCTGTCACAAAATGCGGCGAAAATCCTGCACGACGGGAATAGTTTGTGTTTATATCGGAGAGCAGCATTTAAACAAAGTACACTCCACTGCAAACACTTACCAAATCTGTAGACAGACAATCAAACTGGAGCTGTGTCTTTTTATTAAAGGGAGATGAGCGGCAAATCCGGATTTCACCATTTCCAGATGAGAAAAAGCTCTCGGGTAAAAATGTTCCTTACAAACGCGTTTCTGTCGCGTGCACTGTAATCCACGCGTGAGTCCAGCAGCTCTCTCATAAAGGGAAAATGAAAACAAAACCCTCGTTGCAACACACTAATAACACCGACGACTCTTGTCTTGAAATTCTTGTACTTTCACTTGTTTTGGCAACACAACGTGGCGTCTCTCTGCCGTCTGAACAGTGTAACAGGTAAACAGTCTCCGGAGCTATCATGCATATTAATGAAGTTTCACGTCATACACAATAGAGCGCGCTGATTGGTTTGAAGCACGTCATCTCATGAATTAATGCCGCACACTCAGATACGTAAGAACGTCCTAGAAAAGACAGACAGCCACTCTCCGGCTCGATTTACACCTAAGTATCTCATGGCCGTGACGCAGCATCAAAAATTCGTTTCAAACCGGAAGAACGAATTTGCTCAAAATAACGCAAAAACAACCAATTTTCACTTTTTAGTGCAATATATGTGTCCTGATAGTGTTTATAGCAGCTTGGGACACATATATGACTGTCAACAGCTCAAAAAATGTGTTTTGGTGTTTCGTGACCCTTTAAGGCCCAGTTTCACAAACAGGGCTTAGATTAAGCCAGGACTAGGTCTTAGTTAAATTAGGCTATTTAAGCCAAATTTATAAAAATGGCCTTAGAAAAGTATATTACTGGTGTGCACCTGGAGAAAAAAAAATGACACTGATGTATTTTAAGACATCTCACTGCAAGTTATTTTGAGTTGAGACAGCTCAAACATGCAATTTAATCTTGACTAGCCTTAAACCTTGTTTGTGAAACCGGGGGTAAATGTCCATGCTTAATCGGTCATCAATAAGGCCTATCGATTAAAGGCTTATCGACAATTAAATCGATGATCGAGTAATCGTTAACATCCCTACTGGAAAGCATCGTCAATGCACTGAGATATCGAATTGAACCGAATCGATGGCATAATAATCGTAACCGAACAGTGAGACCAGTGTAGGTTCACACCCCTAATATCATGATGCTTACACAGCACTAATAATGTGAGAGCATGTTTTGGCCAAGAAAAGAAAAGTAGTAAAAACAACTAACCTCCATTCCAATATACAGATATTTGTCAAACTAATTTTGGATAATCTTAACAGTTTGTTAAACTAGCAATAGTAGGTAAAACTACTTCTATTATAAAGCCTCACACTGCACTTCTTGCTCCATAGACTTCCATTCATAGGCATGCAAATGGGGCAGACCAGAAACGCAAGCACATGCGACAAGTTTCGAATTTCACTGCATTCGAAAGTTTAAGCTTAGTGAATTCTTACCTGCAAAATCGCATCAGGTGATTGCGCGAGACCATTAGAGGATAATTTAAAATATGGAGCAATCGCTCACTTTTATTATTGTCTAATCATACTGTTTAATCCTGCCCCTTTTCGCAGAGCCGTACGACAGAATTTTGCAAGCACAAGCTCTAGTGTGACCGCAGCTTAAGTCGCTTTGGACAAAAATGTCTGCTAAATGACTAAATGTCATTTCAAGAGGTGTCAAAATTAATCGTTTTTTCGGTGAACCGCGATGCAGATGGGGACAATTCGATATCGGTTCAGTAATAGATCACAACCGGTTATTACGCACTGACGTCACTTATCCCCTATGCGCGATGTCGCGGTAGAATACTATGGCGAAGAAGGTGAGGGTGAGTAAATAAAACACTCCTACTACTTAAAAAGCAGATCTTTCACTGACACTGAGGAATGGTAAAGCACGAGCCGCTATTTCACTAGGGAGAAATGCTGTAAAACACAATCTCTGCCCCTCTCTCTCTCACACACACTTTGAGCATTTGACCCGTTGTTAGCATGTTCGTGAGGTAAAGTTTCCTCTTCTCTCGCTGTTAAAGTGATACTTGTGGATCCAGACACAAGCGTGCCTGTGGTGCGAGTTTATTGAATTGTATTTATTCTATTACGAATTACCTGATAACCGCGTATTATGCGCATATAGACTGACCCGCGGCTGTTTTTCCCGTGTCACTCATGGGGCGCTTTCGTTTCTAAAGCCAATCGCAGCCCTTTCTGTTGAGCGGGTGAAGACAATGACCAATCATAGGGGTGTAAGAACTTGCCAGCGCTCAAAAAGCAAGCAGGATAATATTTACATTAGTTTATTTTTTATGAATGCTCGTGCTGTCTTCTGTGCATGTGTTGGAGTTTTTTAATTAAAGGTACAGTTCATATATCTGACTGCTTGTATTAAAGGACAAAATTGTATTACAAATAATATATAAATATAAACATATTTATAGATTAATACAATTTTTTTCTTGTGTTGTAAAGAAAAAAATCTAATTATGTATGGAAAGCATCGTCAATGCACCGTGATGCACCGAGATATCGAATTGAACCAAATCAATGGCATGATAATCGTAACCGAACCGTGAGACCAGTGTAGGTTCACACCCCTAGTAATTTCCATGACTTTTCCAAAACCTTGTGGGTTTTTCTGTTTTTCCAAAACTTTTGGAGGCCTGGAAAATCCTTTGTCAAATATCCATGACTTTTCCAGTTTTTCCATGACCGTATGAACCCTGTATATAATGCGAGATGTTTCATGACATGTAATTTAGATTCAATACCTAAGCATCCCCACCAAAAGAAAATGTTTTTTTTTTATTTGTTTTTTTTAAAAGTCTAGTAAGATCGTAAAAAGCAACAATTGCTTATTTAATATCATCGTTTAATGACTAAATGCAATGACTAAAATACAACGCTTTAATCAAAGAATGTGTCCAGAAGAATAAGCTGATGCAATGCATAATGATTCTTGCATAATGATCACTGCTATCTAAGCTAAGCATTCATTTTATATATAAACTGTAAATATAAGAATGCAAGTTATTTTACGTAATGGAACACTATATTAAAAAAATAAACTCTTATGTAGTAGCCTATGCTCAAATGCGCCTCGTCATAGCTGAACATAGCTCAATCAGCGCACGTGCATCTGTTTAAAGCTTCTGTAAACAGAATTGTCAGATGACAGAATTTCAATAAACACTTGGTGTTTGCGGTCAACCCCGCTACATTATTTAAGAGCATTCATTACAACATTGATAGAATCTGTTTTAGTCAAGCTCCTTCCTGTTTAATGAGATGCTTCATTTAAAATCTGTAATACATGTCCTTCATCACCGGTAAAATGAAGTGCTGGATCAGATTTCAGAGGTGCCGGATCCAGCGTGTTCCGGCACAAATTAAGCCCTGACTATAGGCAATTTTTCTTGGAAAAAATATCTTTTTGGAACAGATTTTGTTTGGTATAATTTGTAATCTTAATTTTAATGTATTTTTGTTGGTCAGTTATCTACAAAATAAACAAGAAAAACGAATAACATCTGAGGTGAAGTGCGTCAATACAAAATCTGCTATGATTTCGAACACGGCCAGAACACAAACTGGTTTGTTAAATACAATAATAATATAGATAAAATAAAAGTGATTTTATGTCATTAAATGAGCAGAAGTGCATTTGGACATGCCTTATGTGCACTTGCTCCATGCGCTTAGATAAGTTCCCTAAGCTTACACTGTCATTGCCATATACCTAAAAAAGTTAAACTTTACTATTTACTCTACCTCAAGTGGTTCAAAATTTTTGGAGTTCAACACAGATGATGATATTTTTAAAGAAAGCTGGAAATCTGTAACCATTGACTTCCACAGACAAATACTATTCCATAGTCAAAAACAAATACGATGGGAGTCAATGGTTATAGGTTTTCAATATTCTTCAACATATCTTCTTTTGTGTTCAATAGAAGAAAAAGGCAAAGAGATTTAAAACAAGTGAAGGGAGGGTAAATAATTGGAAGAATGTTTTAGGTTTTGTTGAGCTATCCCTAATGTCTAAGCTTTGATAAAAGGATGTGTTAAAATGCTTATAGCATGGATAACAAACGAGACAGTTAACGAACAATCTCAGCGATACAACTGGAACTGTAAACTAAAATGTAGTCTTTAGATAAAATGATCAGCACACACACACACAGAGTGAGAAACTTACAAATACACTCCCAGTCCTCCTCAGCTCTGGATCATCACAGGATGTTGGCGACGAAGAACTGGGTAATTTTATTACAGTGTCTGCGTCACTATCCATGTCCTGGACAAAAAGATTAATAAGTCAGTTTTTTTGGCGATACTGCCCATACCAACACTTGATGTTTCATTTACCTGAAACAAGTTAATATAATGCATAACATACAAATATTTTGTTTTACTTCATTATACTTTGCAGTTTTACATGCTTTAAGACTTGTACAGTGCATGTGATATTTGAATTTTCATGAAAACTTAATTTTGTCTTGGCAAATATTTACAGAAAGTTTTTGTATATGTGCAATTCCATGAAAATGTCAACCTCATCATGAAAAAAAATAAAGGTTTTACCTAAATAAAACCAATTTAAATTTGCTCATTAAGGTCTACATTTTATTGTTATGATGTGCACTTGTCAAATGTAAGGAAATTGCTTTATCCGTGAAATATGAGGATTGTGCCAATGGTAAATTTCATTTTCATCCAACCACATTTCATGCTTTCATTAAAAGAGGTTAAAGACTCACCTTTTCCATACTTTATGTTAACAGTAAGCATTCTGCAGAAGGATTGTGGTCTGTAGTATAAATAATTACACTCACTTTTTCATAACATCACTTATTAACTTATCACCTTTTTAATTTATGAGCTACATATTTACGACATCACGCAGCTTCGATCACGTGTCACATTCGTAACGATTTAATGAAAAAGTTTATATTGTGTAACAAATATTAAAATCACAAATAAAATGAAACTTTACATACAAAGCCAAAATAGGTCCATGCTAATTATGATCGCCAACTCATCTTAGGTCTTTGCTCTAAACAACTATAATTTTGCTTTACGGATGTGATCATTTTGAACTCCTTATTAATATAAACAAATGACTGTCCCATATTTGTTCATTATGATGCTGCATTACAATTACTGACTTGCATTACATAATATCCATATGTTATATCAAGAACTGAACATTTCAGTTAAACAAACCACTTTAGTAACATTTCAGAAATAAATGTTTAATAAAGAGAACATAATTTACATATTGCCACAATCTTGGCACATAATCTTGGTGTATTGGCAATGCAGCACCTCGTGTTGAAGCACTTCTTGTTTATTTTGTAGATAACTGACCATCAAATAATTAAGATACAATTTATACCAAACGAAATTTCAAGAAGATATTTTTTCCAAGAGAAATATATGAAATGTTTATTTTTGTTTGTGCCCTTCTTACACAACTGCAGTTACTACATGTGCGGGGCGGATGATTTGTTCCATTCCGTGTAAAGTAAGGATTTAATTACTGCTCCACTGTAATTGTTCTAGTACTAATATTTGTCATATTTTTGCTACATTTTTATTTTTTAAATTATGTGTTGAGCATCTGATTTTTCCTCTGTGCGGATGTGCTTTTTTCTTCCACTTGGCTTTCATCTCACTCGAGTTTAGGCGAGACCAAGCAAAACGGGCTACAATTTAGTTTGCCTGGCACGGAAACATATCTTTTAAATACAAAACACAAAGGCTGGTTATTTTATACGTATGTAACTGTGATTTTGTTGGACATAATTTTCATGAGAAACTGAAAAAAAAAGACAGCATTTATCTTGTTAAAAAGTGTTTCCTCAGCACTGTCATGATTGCTCTGTGTAGGATGCATTGTACGAAATCTTTACAAAGGGAAATGTGGTGCATAACTAACAAATATCAATAAACAGCGTGATCAACACAAAGCATGTCGCGGATAAGATAACATTGAATAAGAGATTTCGTACCTGAACACTTCACGCAGAAGCAACCCGTGAGCATCTCCAACGCAATCTCCCATAACGTTAAATCTGCTAACTATTTCTGCATACTTGCATGAGGCTCTCGCAGATTTGAGGCCCGCTAAATAACCGCTTAATATTTCCTCAGTCCAGCGCTCACCAAGCAACAACCTCCATGCACGCCTATAACCAATGGCTATTTTTTCTAAGCTTGTTTAACATATCCTACACAACTTCTCATAATAAAAGCTTACCCCCTTACCCCGGTCTTCTGTAAGGACTTTTTGCAACTTGACGTGACTGTGGACGAGAAAACGAAAGCAAGTGCAGAGAGTGGACAAATTAAACTATTTATTCAATAGACTAACACATTAACTAGAATAAACTAAAATTAACTTTGTAATCAAATATAATACTGCCATAACTGTAACACAACTAGATTTTAATACTATTCTCCACGCAGAATAGTACTTGTCTTGTGCACTAACAGTCGGGCAATGATTCAATTCAATTTTGTCTGGAAACACTAACATCAGGAGTAGGGATGCAGCGATTAACCAGTTTCACTATTAACCGTGCTTTAATCCATCACGGTTAATTAATCGTAAAGGCTTCTCAACATCGCGTTTCTGCACAGAACAAAATTACAGCAACTAAAAATTTTGCCAAGTGTGCGCTAGTTTGTACATGAAGACTAATAACCTAATAAACAACTGGATTAACTATGGCCTGAGGCTATCATCTAAGGCAAGTTCGTGCAAGTTTGTTTCCAGGGGAGGGACGCGCACGCGACGCAACACGCTCACGTTTAGCCTAGTTGAGATTACAGAGAGCTTTTGTGAGCGCGGGAAATGCAAACGGCTGAAGTTTAAAGAAGACGCAGTAAAAAGTACACAGGTTTGCAAAACCACCTAAAGTTAAAAAAAATTCGCCGATTAGAGCGATCATGAGGTAAATGTTGATCCACCAGCCGAGATCAATCGAGTGTTTTCGGAGAGAGTGCTGAAAGACTCTTGAGTGGATCAGCGGTTTAATTGCCTGAATCTGCGTTGCATTCACTGCGTGTTCAGCACAAATGGCCGCTAAATGTAAAATCTAACACTGTATACATCACCTAAGAAGCTCGCCTTTAAGTTTAAACTGAAACTGCGGCTCATTATGACATGATACATAGAACGGTATTGCGCTAGTGGTCATTTCGAGAATCTTACTTTGCCCCACTCATTGGGTCGGCTGACTTGGCCTGCTTTTATCCACAAACACAGAAAGATGAAAATCAGAGCATAACAAGACTGAGCACTTAAAATGACACAAACCAAAACTAAAACTTTTAAAAAGAGTGGTAGAAGTGATACTTTTCTTCCTTTCTTTTGTCTGTTCTTTTTGTTTATTAAGTTGACAAAAACAATAGTGCAAAATAAATATTTCTTACGGCAATGCATCATTTTTGTTTGATGCAAACCATAGCTTTATTTTTCAGAATGTAACAGTAGGACTTTATATAGCAGATAACTCATATTCAAGCACATATAAGGCACCATGATAATGAGAAATGCAATTCATTGTTAGTATCATTGTCATCATCATTAATATTTTATAATTATTAGACATTTTGGGATTATTGCAAATATCAATAAGTCATAACAGTTAGGTGTTTCTGGTTGTCCTGATTGATGTTGTTTTCAAATACATGTACTATACAATTTGCAGTGGTTCTCATTCATATGGTGGGTGCTCTTAATTTTTTTACGGTGCTCCTAAATTTTTAAAGTTGGTAGCACCGGTCCTAAGGGTCGTTTCAAGCCCTGCATTAGACAATTTTATTTATTCTTATTTTATTTATGTATTCATTGTTCTGTCCTTTATTTCAGTGTAAAACTATTATTTATGTTTAAATGGCAAAAATATTTCACTTATTTTTAAGCACAAAGAGAGAAATGGACTATTGTTTGTTTTTAATATTATTATGTGCTGTATTAATTGGATACTGAGCAGCAATAAATAACACTTTAAAATATAAGGAGTTTTCATGTGATTTTCTAAACTAGTAGTGTTTTGAAATCAATGAATGCTTAATAATCGTGATAACCGTGAAACCGTGATTATTTCTCAGACTGTTATCATACCCCAAATTTGTTGGTTTACATACCCAACAGATATCCACAAATAGGTCTTTGTTAAAGTTTTGAAAGCACTTATCTGATTTTCAGAATGGCAACTGTCAATTTCAGAGCAGTCACGTCCATAACGAATATCAGTCACGTCCGTAATGATAGTTTTTCCTCAATGTAAAAATGAAAAACTAAAAACGAATTATATACGTTTATATATGTACGAATTATATATCCACAAATTATGTCAACTCACAAAAACTCATGTCTTTTTTTTTGTCACGTTCGTAACGTATTCATTTTGCCATCATTTTAAATATAAAACACCTGTATAGACTGATTTTTTTGATGCCTGAAAACCATGGTAAAGGGGCAAGAAAAAATATAAACAGATATTTCAATATACTGTTAACATACTTTCTCTGAGTATGTGTGTGTGTGTGTATGTATGTATATATATATATATATATATATATATATATATATATATATATATATATATTCTTTTTTACTGCAAATGTCACATCCATAACATAATAATAAAAAAATTAATGTTTGACATGAAAATGACACGTAAAACTTGTAATAAAATGAACATGTTACAATATTATACAAACTAATGTGTTTAATGAAGATGAAATAAATACATGAAATTAATAAAAACACTATAAACAAGAAGAATTACCTTTTGTACAGTTGACTGTCTCTCTTTGCTTAATCTGTATGGAAGCAAAGTAAAATATCAATAAATGTACACATACTGAAGTCAGCATTAGGCCACGTGTGAAATACAAATATTAGCAGCTAGTATTTAATTAAGTAACTTACTCTAAAGTTAACAAAACATGCTTTTACTGTCTTTTGGAGCACGAATCCCACTGAAGAAATAAACAGTTAATATCACGCTGATTCTAACGCAGGGGTGAACTTGGGGTCAGCATTACTAACGCAACCTCTAAGTTTAAACTTTTCAACTATGAATGAGACATTGGTAAATCTTAAAAGCACATTAGTTTTTATTATTACCTTAAAGCGTATGAAAACTGTTCACAACACACGTGCTCTTATGTTAAAGACTTTAAATAGTTCTCGGTTAACGTTAACTTTAAGCATTTATGTGAACACGATGTACAGCTGTCCAAAACTATAATTTCGGTATAGAATGTTCATGCAAATCCGTAACGTGCTGAAAGTTAATTACGACACAAACCAATATGCTTCCTAATATTAGTTAAACTTAACAGTGAACAGCTAACGTTAGCCTTGCTATAACGTTATACCCAAATCATGCTTAACGGTTAATCTGTTGAAGTGGCCAGTCTATAAACAGAATTCTACATTTACCATGATATTTATATAACATGTCTTACCTTTTTTCCTCCATCACTCGACGAAATCTCTGAGGTCGCGTCGTGCTCGTGTCCGTGTGTTCTGCGTTACCTGCTGCAGCTGAGCTGCGCTCCAATTAGTATCTAAAATGGCGGCTGTGCTCCGCGATTGCATCATCCAGTGGGGGAGGGGTGGTCGCGGTGGGGACTTATTAAGTCAGGTCAACACACTACGTGCGTTCGACATGAAGCACAGCTGCAACCGGTGATCAACGAGATTAGCCGTGCGCAGGCGGGGGCGGAGTTGAAATATATTAGTGTAAAACCCAAAACAAGGTGTTTTGATTAAGTCTTAAACAATGATTATTTTGGATAATAAAAACATTTTTTAAAAAGCACTTTAATCCATAGAGATTGAACAAAAGGACCACAATAACTAAATAGAAAATACCCAGAAAGAGCAGGTACATCAATGTCATGTTTAACATTTCTGAATAAATGGCTTAACAGGAAATAAAATATTTTATAATCATATATTTTTATATTTAATAAAATATTTTTTACTTAATTTGTTAAGAAATATTAATAGGGGTGTCAGGATCAATGATGATAATTATTTTATTATAAGTCTGTAAGACTTATTTGAGTTAATATTTGGTCATTCACTAAAATGTATAATACAGTTATTAGTTCAGTTTCACCTAAGATGTCTTGAGGGAGAACAAAGTTTGGTGTAATTTTAATTTCAAAGTGAACTAATCATATAATTCCTAAGTTTTGCTGAAATAATATTTTGCTCTGTATTATTCTTTATTTATTGTGAATAAAAGAGTAAAGACAAGCAGCTCAGGCCTAATTAGAACCTGTCATGCTTAACACATACTTAACTTGGCTTAATGCAGTTAGACAATGATAATACATTTTTAAATGATATTAAGATTTAATGTAGCCTTCACTTTGTTAATAAAAGCACATTATGCATAGACATGCTGATGCAGACATGTTTAGCATTGTTCTACACTAACTCATATAATGCATTTTAGAATATGTCCCAGTCATACAGCCATAACACAATACTTTCAAAGAGATTTGAGAAACCATCAAAATATTTCAGGAAAATGGCATGGGAATAAAACACTGATAACAAAATAGTGTAAGTTGAAGTCAGGCTCTTCTAACATTCAAATGCCTTTGATTAACTAATCATCAGCAAGAATGAGCAAATGTTCTGTCAATTTAGGCATCAAGAGCTTTTACATTCCCTGATGCTTTGCTCACCGTGGGAGTTGACAATCAGAATATTTTGGCTAATAATTGTCAATAAAAGATATACTGAAGTGTTGTATAAATTAAGTAGAGTTCAAGAAAACCACAAATTATTTTCTACTGCATACTTTCTTCTTCATGGGATATGGTGCTGAGGCGGGCCTGGGCGTGGAGCGGAGCTGAGGCGGGCCTGGGCATGGAGGGGAGCTGAGGCTGAGCTGAGGCGGGCATGGGCGTGGAGCTGAGGCAAGCCTGGGCGTGGAGCTGAGGAGGGCCTGGGCATGGGGCTGAGCTGAGGCGGGCCTGGGCATGGAGCTGAGCCGAGGCAAGGCTGGGCGTGGAGCTGAGGAGGGCCTGGGCATGGGGCTAAAGCTGAGCTGAGGCAGGCATGGGCGTGGAGTTTATGCAAGCCTGGGCGTGGAGCTGAGGCTGAGCTGAGGTGGGCCTGGGCGTGAAGCGGAGCTGAGGCAGGCCTGGAGCGTAGCAGAGCACAGAGCTGAGGAGGGCCTAGGTGTGCAGCCTATGCTGAGCTGAGGCAGGCATGAGCAAGGAGCTGAGTGAGCCTGGGCATGAACCGGAGCTGTGGCGGGCCTGGGCATGAAGCGAAGCTGAGGCAGGTCTGGGTGTGAAGCGGAGCTGAGGCAGCACTGGACGTGAAGCAGAGCTGAGACGGGCCTGGGTGTGAAGCACAGCTGTGGTGGGCCTGGGTGTGGAGCTGAGCCGAGACTGGGCGTGGAGCTGAGCCGAGCCTGGGCGTGGAGCTGAGGCTGAGCTGAGGCAGGCATGGGCGTGGAGCAGAGCTGAGGTGGGCCTGGGCATGAAGCGGTGCTGTGGCGGGCATGTGTGTGGAGCTGAGGCGAGCCTGGGCGTGGAGCTGAGGCTGAGCTGAGGCAGGCATGGGCGTGGAGCAGAGCTGAGGTGGGCCTGGGCATGAAGCGGTGCTGTGGCGGGCATGTGTGTGGAGCTGAGGCGAGCCTGGGCGTGGAGCTGAGGCTGAGCTGAGGCAGGCATGGGCGTGGAGCAGAGCTGAGGTGGGCCTGGGCATGAAGCGGTGCTGTGGCGGGCATGTGTGTGGAGCTGAGGCGAGCCTGGGCGTGGAGCTGAGGCTGAGCTGAGGCAGGCATGGGCGTGGAGCAGAGCTGAGGTGGGCCTGGGCATGAAGCGGTGCTGTGGCGGGCATGTGTGTGGAGCTGAGGCGAGCCTGGGCGTGGAGCTGAGGCTGAGCTGAGGCAGGCATGGGCGTGGAGCAGAGCTGAGGTGGGCCTGGGCATGAAGCGGTGCTGTGGCGGGCATGTGTGTGGAGCTGAGGCGAGCCTGGGCGTGGAGCTGAGGCTGAGCTGAGGCAGGCATGGGCGTGGAGCAGAGCTGAGGTGGGCCTGGGCATGAAGCGGTGCTGTGGCGGGCATGTGTGTAGAGCTGAGGCGAGTCTAGGCGTGGAGCCGAGCCGTGACGGGCCTGGGCGTGAAGCGGAGCTGTGGTGGGCCTGGGCGTGAAGCGAAGCTGAGCTGAGGCAGGCATGGGCGTGGAGCTGAGCTGAGCTGAGGTGGGCTTGGGCATGGAGCTGAGGTTGTCAATAATGACCTAGGTGTGTGTGTGTGTGTGTGACAAATCCAGGTTGTCATCAGCTGTACAGAGTAATAGGATTGGTGCAAAGCATGATGTGGGTGAGTAGCTGGCATGGGCGTGGAGTTTATGCAAGCCTGGGCGTGGAGCTGAGGCTGAGCTGAGGTGGGCCTGGGCGTGAAGCGGAGCTGAGGCAGGCCTGGAGTGTAGCAGAGCACAGAGCTGAGGAGGGCCTAGGCGTGCAGCTTATGCTGAGCTGAGGGAGGCATGAGCAAGGAGCTGAGCGAGCCTGGGCATGAACCGGAGCTGTGGCGGGCCTGGGCATGAAGCGAAGCTGAGGCAGGTCTGGGTGTGAAGCGGAGCTGAGGCAGCACTGGACGTGAAGCAGAGCTGAGGCGGGCCTGGGTGTGAATCACAGTTGTGGTGGGCCTGGGTGTGGAGCTGAGCCGAGACTGGGCGTGGAGCTGAGGCTGAGCTGAGGCAGGCATGGGCGTGGAGCAGAGCTGAGGTGGGCCTGGGCATGAAGCGGTGCTGTGGCGGGCATGTGTGTGGAGCTGAGGCGAGCCTGGGCGTGGAGCTGAGGCTGAGCTGAGGCAGGCATGGGCGTGGAGCAGAGCTGAGGTGGGCCTGGGCATGAAGCGGTGCTGTGGCGGGCATGTGTGTGGAGCTGAGGCGAGCCTGGGCGTGGAGCTGAGGCAGGCATGGGCGTGGAGCAGAGCTGAGGTGGGCCTGGGCATGAAGCGGTGCTGTGGCGGGCATGTGTGTAGAGCTGAGGCGAGTCTAGGCGTGGAGCCGAGCCGTGACGGGCCTGGGCGTGAAGCGGAGCTGTGGTGGGCCTGGACGTGAAGCGAAGCTGAGCTGAGGCAGGCATGGGCGTGGAGCTGAGCTGAGCTGAGGTGGGCTTGGGCATAGAGC
>LR812528.1:1540796-1543296 GCA_903798195.1 Danio kyathit
GAGATTAGGAAGGTCTCGAGAACTCCCCCGCTTATCGCCGTGTGAAAAGTGTAAACTAAAGTTGTCTTAGGTAATAATTTGGTTTAGTCGATTGGCTATGGTGTATGTTTATGGACGGTGGAAGGAAACCGGGGAACCCAGGGGAAACCCACGCGAACACAGGGAGAACATGAAAACTCCGCACAGAAACGCCAACCGGCTCAATGGGAGGTTGAACTGGTGGCGTTCTTGCTGTGAGGCAACAGTGCTATTCACTGGGCCGCCGTGTCGCCCTATAGGAAAGGGTGGAAGGAGGGGGGAACTTCGAGACGAAGATAACTGGAGTGAAATCTCTGGTTATTTATAGTGTGTCCGTAATCATCTAATAGGGCAGATTACGGAGCTGATAAGGTGCCAGCCGTTTGATCATAAGCACGTGATCCTCTCGAAATTAGTTTATAAACAAACCACACTTCGAGAGGATTGCATGCTTATGATTGACCAACACAATCTCATGGCAATTCGTAACTTTTTGATTTAGTGGCTAATTCGTATGACTTTGTACGATCGAATTCATACCATTTAGTATGATTTGCTCATCGCCCAATGATGGTTGGGGTTAGGGGTGGGGTTAGGTGCCACGCCTCCTTTTTAAAATCGTACATTTTCGTACGACTGAACTCATACGAATTCGTACGAATTAGCCACTAAACTGACAAAAGGTAAAATACTTACATTTCCTCATGAGATCAGGCTGGATTGACTATGGCTGGTCCCGCATTAGCTAACACATAATTCACCAATCAGATGATTCCTAAGTCACCATAAAAAAACTGTTTTCATACCTCAGTCATCTTTGTTTTGAAGAATCGGTCACACTTTATTTTGATGGTCCGTTAGTTGAATTTAAGATACATTGCAACTAATTCTCAGTAGATTATAAGTAGGTTGTTAGGTTGGGGTTAGGGTTAGTGTAAGTTGACGTGTACTTGCAAAGTTTTTTATAGTCAGTTAAATGTCTGTTGAAGGATTGTTAAATGTCAGTATCAACAGATATTAAGCAGAGAGTCTACTAATACTCAAATGGACCATCAAAATAAAGTGTTACCGAAGAATCCCCCCTTCCACCCCTACTCCTCCTCCTTTGTCCTAGATAGGGCGGCACGGCGGCCCAGTGGTTAGCACTGTGGCCTCACATCAAGAATATTACAGGTTCAAGTCCTTTCCAGGCCAGTCAACGTTTCTGTGTGGAGTTTACATGTTCTTCCCGTGCTCGCATATGTTTCCCCCAGGTTTCCCGGTTTCCTCCCACTGTCTGAAGACATGCAACATAAGTGAATTGACTAAACCAAATTGACACCATAGATGAACTCCTACACCCCATTGACACGGGGCGTCAGCGTCAACGCTTCATTCACTTTGAATGGGTGACGTCAAGCATTGCCGAACTGAATTGTGGATCTGTCAGCACCACTTCATCGGCGTTGCTCGCTGCAGAAGTTGGGAATTTCTCGACTTTCCAAGTGCCAACGGAACTGTCAGCCAATCAGATCGCTTTATGCAAATACCCCAGCTCAGAAAGCAGCCTATTGCTGTGCTGCTATGACGATCGCATCAGCCCCAACTTCAGACACGCCCTTCGCCAAGCGTTGATGCTAAAGCCCCTTGTGAAGTCAGCGTTAGTCAGCAGTTTTTCTCTTCATAGCAATCCCTAATCTGTCATTAGCCATAAATAAGCAGTTCTTGAGACCTACCTAAGCTCAAATCCCCTCTTGTCCTGCAAACAAAAGGGAGCCCCTGGCTTAAGGCTCAAGGTGTCCAATGTTCTCTCTCCCCGCCAAACACACTTTATAATCAATCATCAGCCAAGTGTGAACTCTTGAAATGGCTGTTCTGTTTGTGTTGCAGGCTAACAGCCAATAGCGTAGCTTTATTCTCCCCAATCAGAATTGTCCAAATTAGCTACGGGTACCTCCAATGACTCAGTTTAGACAAAGACTGTAGAGACTTTGGTTTAGAATAAGTTTGGTGCAGATACATTAAAACTTGCACCTTTTTTTACCCCTGATAAATTTGCACCCCTGTGCAGATGCTTAACTTTGGGTAAAATACAGTCAATCAAAGGATGATCATTTTTTGTAGATTCCTTAACTTGAAGGCATGATTTGAAGTACAAATGATAAAGTTCTTTTGTTGGGAATTTTCCTTTTGAAGGGGTGAAAGTCAGGTCAGTGTCTAATCAGAATCAGAATGTGCCGGTGTCCTGCTTTTAGTCTAGTAGCTTGTGTTTCTGCAGTACGTCGCAGCTCTTCTTGTCTGAAGCTGCTTTTGGTCGTAAAATTCCCTGGAGCTGCAAATGTTCCTCTTAAGAAGAGAAAGAGTTGGAAGTGTTTTAACCCCCCGCTGCTGCTTTGAGTGTTGAAAGAATAACGTGGTGTAAATTCTCCCCCACCAAATGCAAACGCAACACTTTGACGTTGTGAAGTCGCACCTCGGCACCTGCTCAGTGACAAGTCTTTCA
>LR812528.1:1545796-1573296 GCA_903798195.1 Danio kyathit
GAAAGACGAGAAACGCGTTCAGCATGTGTGCTTTGGGTGAATCCAAGGGAAACCATAATAAAAGGTCAGAAATCTGTGATGGATTTCCGGAGACAAAAGGTCACAATCCTTCGCCTGCTCATTCAGGCCTAACTCAGTCTGGAGGACGACATTCGAGGAGAGAAACGCTTTGATCAGGGATGATCCACAGCAGAAATGGAGCAGGATCCGACTGTGTGTCAGAGGAGGTTCAGAGAGACAGACGGACGTGCTCTGATTAGAAGTGGCTCATGGAAAACTACAGCAGATATACAGACTTTATTACAAACTGCTGAAGCTAAATAAACAAATATCATTTTGAGACAAATTGTGAGATCTCACTGAACGCTAAAAAATGCTGGGAAACACAGTTTCTTCATGTCGCCTCAACACAAACCTATTAAGTTAACTTAATTGTTTTTTACAAATCTAAGTGTGTGTGTAGATGATGCTAATGTGTGTGTGTGTGTGTGTGTATATGTTTCAGTGAACGGTGGCTGGTCAACATGGACCGAGTGGTCAGTGTGCAGCAGTCGATGTGGTCGAGGCTTTCAGAAAAGGACTCGCAGCTGCACAAACCCTGCGCCGCTCAATGGAGGAGCCATCTGTGAGGGTCAGGCCATACAGAAACTGGCCTGTAACCCGCTGTGTCCAGGTAAAACTACATTTGTTTACCCACTTTATTTGTGTCCAGGTAAAACTACATGCATTTACCTGCATTAATTGTGTCCCGGTAAAACTACATTTGTTTTTCTGCTTTTTTTGTGTCCCGGTAAAGCTACATTTGACTACTCGGATGATTTGTGTCCCGGTATCATGTATATGTGTGTGTGTGTTTCAGTGGACGGTCTGTGGACGGAGTGGAGCAAGTGGTCGACGTGTGGGACGGAGTGCACTCACTGGAGGCGCAGGGAATGCAGTGCTCCGGCCCCTAAAAATGGAGGAAAAGACTGTGAGGGAACCGTGCTGCAGTCAAAGAACTGCACTGACGGACTCTGCATGCAGAGTGAGTGATGATGACCTTCATACTGATACTGCTACTGTTGCTGATACTCACACACACACACACACACACACTTACGCACACACACTCACACACAAAACACACGCACAAAAACACACTTACACATACATAAGGTATATAGGAAGAGTTTAGATGCAAAAATGTAAACCGCTAAACTATATATATATATATATATATACACATACTTACATAGTTACACATAAATACTAAATATACAAAATGAAGATATTTACATTTATAATTATAATTTTTATTATTTATAAATAATTGTATATAGAGATATAAGCACATTTTTATACAATATAGTCATGCATAAATTTATATACACAAATATATGCACTGTACACACAAATATATTTTGTTAATTTGAACTTTTATTTTGGATGCGGATTAATTGTGATAAATCGTTAGATGAGAAACAGAAGATTGTGATTAAATTTATACATAATATGTTGTTTAAACATCGCTATATAATAATAATTATTATTATTAGTTTATTATAATAAAAACAACAACAATAACAATAATAATAATAATAATAATAATAATAATAATAATAACAAAAATAATAATAATAGAAGTAATAATAATAATAATAATAATAACAAAAATAATAATAATAGAAGTAATAATAATAATAATAATAATAGTAATTATTATTATTATTATTATTATTATTATTATTATTGTTGTTGTTGTTGTTGTTGTTGTTGTTGTTATTATTATTATTATTATTATTATTGTTATTATTATTGTTATTATTATTATTATTGTTATTATTACTATAACAATAATAATAATAATAATAATAATAGTAATACTATTCTAGATGTTGAGTGTTTTATCTATTTTTAAAATGTTTTACTCTATCTTTTGTGTAAATGCTTTAAAAAATTAAGTTTTAAAGGCACTATTATTAATACCAAAAATAAATAAATTTAAGTACAAAAAATATTTAAAAATAATAATAAATAAATAATAATTAAATAAAAAATAAATGAATAAATAAAAAAATAACTAAATGAATAAAAAAATAAAAATAAAAATAAATAAATAAATGTGTAATCAAACTAATAAAAATATGAGTTAAAATACATCAAAAATAAAATTAATACAAAAATAAAAATAAATAAATACAAGAAAAAAATCTATCAATTAATAAAAAATACAATTAACAATATTATTAAATAAAAATAAAAAAATGCACAACAATACATTTAATTCACATGCAATCAGAAGATTGTGATTGAACGATGTTGTGATTTTGTGTGATGGTGAACACTCTCCTCTTCCTCTTGATCTGAGATTGGGTCGAAACAGCCGCTGGTGTTGCAGAAACAGCACATGTGAGAGTCTCCGGTGTAAATATAGCGCAGCATTCAGCAGCTATATTTAAAATAATGATAAGTGATTATGTCAGACTCGCAGAAACCTTCATAATTGCTCCACGTCTATGATTACTATGATTTGGACCCTATTTTAAAAAGCGCAGGAGTCACAGAGAGAGAGAGAAAGAGAAATGTCACAGACTGAAGAAATCTTTGTGAAGGCAATTATACGTGTTGACAAGCAGTTTTATGATTCCTCAAGACTTTCAGGACATGCTTTAAACTCACAGGAGAAACAGAAAATAAACCTGCTGTGGATGTGATTCTTCATATGAAGGGACCGTTCTCCTAAAAGATTATTCTGTCATCATTTACTCCATTGCTGTTTTACATCTGCGAAACATAAACGTTAGGGCTGCACCATGTTGGAAAAATCTTTGTTTTTCTGCAGTGAATATTGCGATAAGATTACAATTTCACCAGATTCACCTTGAACAGCTCTATTTGGAAACAATTCATTAATTTAGATTGATTGAGATATTCTACAAGCATATATGAGCAAAATCACATGAGTAGCAGTGCGGTGGCTGTATATTGGCGCTGGTCGCAGGCCAAGTGCCTTAGTGCCCCCCACCAGTGACGATATACAGCCACATTGCACTGCTACTCGTATAATGTTGTGTTTGTACAACAGTTTGACGGCATAATCATGGATATAAAAAAGAAATCAAACACGGAGAGTCTAAAAACCCTTTTGTATGAGGAACTACTTTTTCCGCCCTTCATTCTGCAGCTGACATCAGAACAGCAGAAGCTGTTGCTCATTCACCAACGTCACTGTAGAGCTAGTGTTTGAATGATTCTCTAGCGTAATGTCTAAACTGCAGTGGCCACCCCAACATGATTTTGCTGTTGACATTGTTAATTTAAATGTACTTACATAAATTCAGAATAATTCACTAAATTATTGTTGAGGGCATTACGGTAGGCTAAATTGTCCGCAGTGTATGTGTGTCAATGAGTGTGTATGGATGTTTCCCAGTGATGGGTTGCAGCTGGAAAGGCATCCTCTGCGTAAAACATATGCTGGATAAGTTGGCAGTTCATTCCGCTGTGGCGACCCCAGATTAATAAAGGGACTAAGCTGAAAAGAAAATGAATGAATGAATTATTGTTGATTGATTTGTGCCAATGACGTAGCTGATTCACTGCCCCTCCTCCTCCCCGATCGTCGTTGACCGCACGCACACACCTTCAATAGACAGCAATGGCAATTTAATATTTACCTTAAGGTACATCAATAGAAGAAGCTCTGTTAATATTATTGTGGCTCAAAAAGGAATATGGATAAATGATATTATTAGGGTCTGTACAGTGAGTGAGTGTGTGTGTGTGTATAGTAATGTTTAATGTTTTTAGTAATTTTAGACATGGCATATACTGTATGCTGAACAATAATAGTATGTGAATATAACTGAATTATTATTTATATACAGTTGAAGTCAGAATTATTAGCCCCCGTTTTTAATTTGTCCCCAATTTCTGTTTAACAGAGCAGATTTTTTTCAACACATTTCTAATCATAATAGTTTTAATAACTCATTTCTAACTGATTTATTTTATCTTCGCCATGATGACAGCACATAATATTTTACTAGATATTTTTCAAGACACTAGTGTTCAGCTTAAAGTGACATTTAAAGGCTTAATTACGGTAACTAGGCAGGTTATTGTTATTATAAAGTTATTATAAAGGGGCTAATAATTTTGTCCCTAAAATGGTTTTTAAAAATGTAAAAACTGCTTTTATTCTAGCCGAAATAAAACAAATAAGACTTTCTCCAGAAGAAAAAATATTATCAGACATACTGTGAAAATTTCCTTGCTCTGTAAAACATCATTTGGGAAATATTTACAAAAGGACCAAAACTTCAAGGGGTGGGGGCTAATAATTCTGACTTCAACTGTATATGAAAAGTGTTTTTAAACTAAATATTGATTTTTATTTGGTTTGCACATGTACTTGCTGAATTATTTCAATGAATAAATTGCAATATTTCAAGAGTAATTCATTAAATAAATTAAAAACCACATTATTTCATTTACCCAAAAAAAAAAATATTACACTGAGATCATTATTTTTTTGTGTGTCACCCCAAGATTTGGTGAGGCCTCTTCTGGCCACACCTAAGAAAACTTTCTGGGGGCGCCACTGCTAAAGTGACAACAAAACAGCTGATTTTGCTCCCATTTTAACATTATAAGGCTGAACGGCATGAAATGCCATTAGTCTACAGAGATTTCCCAGTATTTCTCTGTTAAATTGGGAGATCACAATAATTAACCTCAAAAAAGCCAAAGCAAACACTAGCAGATTACTGTGGTATAAATACAGCACCACAACATACAAAAGAGAGAGATTTCACTTGCTGATTTATAATGATTTGATCAGCTGTAGTTTGAAATTTACGCTGAGAAAATGCTGTTTTTATCCCTCTAAGCACTAATTATGCAGTCTCTGTCGCCATCTTGTGGCGAAACGTCAACCGTGCCTTTCTTTGGTCTGCTCAGACAGGCTGATGGAGGCCGATGCACTGAATCCGATGCTCTGAAATTATAAATATTTTAAAATAGGCACTATCCTTATAAATAAGCTGCACAACTAAACAACTACAATCTCGACTGAAAAAGCCTCAAAAGTACATTATGTTGTCCAACAGCTGCAACATTTGTCAAACTGTAGAGTGTCCTCTGCTTGTCGCTGTATGTGGGTGGAGTAATACACAAGGGTGAAGAGGCTGTAAGAGTGCTGTTATTTGCAGAATATCATAGGCTATCAGATTCAAGAACCAGACAGAACTGTTGTATAAATACATTTAACAATAAATAATACTTTATGGCTTTCTGGGAAGTCTAATAGTGTTACAGTGGTAAAAAAAATCTAATGTAAAATTACATGTAACGTGAAGTAGACGCTGACAACAGGGAGTGCTGATCCAAACGCAGGGTTTATTAACAGGATGGTCAGGCAAGCAACAGTCAACAGAGGAGCAAACAGATGTATATGGGCAATCCAGAGTTGTTGTCAATAAACAGGCAGATGGTCAAAAGGCAGGCAGCAGACAACGTAAAACAAACAAAACAAAGCAAGGTTCAAACACGGAAGGCAAGGCAAGGAAAACCCCTTGTAATGTTCACAGTTCAGTATAACAAGACTCAGCCCTAAAGTGTGTGTGTGTGCTGTATTAATAGTCCTAGTAATCAGTTCATGAGTAGCTTCAGCTGTGTCTGTCTGCAATCATGGGGATCAAGGACAGGTGTGTGAGCGGTGTAGTCCATTTAATGGTGGATTTGTAGCTCTATGCAATACTGTGTGTTTACCTTCACAGGCTGGATCGCTGGTGATTGTGACACATGTCATCATTATATTTCATTCAAAATGTTTATTTTAATTAAAGCTACAAATGACACTATTTTTTGTCTAAATGCGTTAAACTCTTAATATTCATTCAATCATTTATTTTCTTTCGGCTTAGTCACTTATTTATCAGGGGTCGCCACAACGGAATGAACCGCCAACTATTCCACCATTACACAGTGGATGCCCTTCCACCTGCAACCCATCACTGGGAAACACCCATACACACTCATTCACACACACACTCATACACTACGGGCAATTTAGTTCATCAATTCCCCTATAGAGCATGTGTTTGGACTGTGGGGGAAACTGGAGCACCCGAAGGAAACCCACGCCAACATGGGGAGAACATGCAAACTCCACACAGAAATGCCAACTGAAAATATAAATAAAAATATATATATATTTTTTTTAAATAAAAATAAAATAAATATAAATAATCAAACTAATAAAAATAATATTTCAAAATACATTTAAAAATAAAAGAAAAAAATAAATAAATCCGTTATTAAAAAATACAATTAAAATATTTTTAAATAATATTTTTATTAGTTTGTTTATTTATTTATAAAGCACTTACACGACACTTACACTTTTTTACACAAAAAGAAAGATGTAGGAACAGTTTCATATAACATTGAAAGTAAAACATTCAATATCTAAAATAGCATTACTATTGATTTTATTCAATTTTAGGTTCATATATTATATTTTTATTCTGTCTTTTAAAACAATTAAGTAATACCCTTTTTAAAACTGTGATTCCATGGTGGAAATAAACTAAACATCTTTTTAGCTTCAGAAGGGAAAAAAGGAAATAAATGTGAGTGAAGGCAGTAAATGCTGAAGGCTTCAGGTTTGCTCCAGCAGCTCTGTGGGAAAATGTGGAGTTTTCCAGCTGTGGTCAGACGCAGGCAGGAGCTTTTTCCATGGCAGACGAGACTCAAGTGTTTTTCTGTTGTGTTCATCAGTGAAACAGAAGCCGATTCTCTGCTGTGTGTGTCTGATTATACATGCAGAGCTGATCTGAAGGAAAATGCTTCATATCCTGTGAAGTTCAAGATTCAATTGTTTTATTAATTTTTTTTTGACATTTTGTTGCAGTATTACCAAAAAACAAATGTTTAACAATGTATGACACATGGAGCATTACATTATATTTAATTATATTTTTTAAGTAATGAAAAAGACATTTATAACAAAGGTAAATAAATAAAACTAGATTAAAATAGATAAAATAATAATAATAATAATAATAGTAATAATAATAATAATAATAATAATAATAATAATAATAATAATAATAATAATAATAATAATATTAGTAATAATAATAATAATAATAATAATAATAGTAATTATAATAATAATAATAATAATAATAATAGTAATAATAATAGTAATAATATTAATAATAATAATAATAATAATAATAATAGTAATAATAATAATAATAATAATAATAGTAATAATAATAATAATACTAATAATAGTAATAATATTAATAATAATAATAATAATAATAATAATAATAATAATAATAATAATAGTAATAATAATAATAATAATAATAATAATAATAATAGTAATAATAATAATAGTAGTAATAATAATAATAATAATAATAATAGTAATAATAATAATAATAATAATAATAGTAATAATAATAATAATAATAATAATAATAATAATAGTAATAATATTAATAATATTAATAATAATAATAGTAATAATAATAATAATAATAATAATAATAATAATAATAATAATAATAATAATAGTAATAATAATAATAATAATAATAATAGTAATAATAATAATAATAATAGTAATAATAATAATGACGATATTAATAATAATAATAATAATAATAATGATATTATTAATAATATCTAATAAATGAGAAATAAATTTTTTGGAAAAAGCATATACTTCATACATATTTATATATTAATATATAAATATATTTTAGTATGCATAAACAAAACATAGACAAAAGTGTCAGCTGCTACTAATTTCCTTAGTAGGTCAAGCACAAATGGTGATTTTGTAATGGAATAATAAATTTATATGTATGTATATATCAATCTCAATATATATAGTGTGTGTGTATATATATTTATAATATATTTATAATAACGATTAGAAATGTGAAGAATATATACACAAATAAGACTAAATTTAATGTCAGACAAAAAAAAACAAATAATAAAATTAAAAAGACCAATGTGATTATTTAAAAGATAATACAAAATATATATTTATAATATAATAACAACAAAAATTAATAAACATAAATGAGTAAATAAAAATAATTAATAATAAATAAATAATCATAATAATAAATGTTTAAAAAAATGTAAATAAAATTGAAGATAGAAATAGGAAAAACACTAATATGATTATTAAGAATATAATGAAAAGAAATATGTATAATACCAACAACATAATAATAAATACCAAAAATAAATATAAATAAGTAAAAATTATAATAAATAAATTAATAAATAAATAAACTTAATATTGTTTTTATTTAAATTAAATGTAAAAAAATGAATTAAAAATAATTAGAAGGTAGAAATAAGAAAAAGACTAATATGATTATATTATGAAAACAAATTAAATAATATAATAACAACAAAATAATTGTCAAAATCCAAAAATAAATAAATATAAATAAGTGAATAAAAGCAATTAATAATAAATAAATATTCTATTTTTTTTAAATATTATAAAATAAAGAAAAATCTAATTCAAAACTAAAATTAAAATAGAAGCTACAAATACTAAAAATACTAATATGATTATTTGAAAGAAAATGAATAAAATAACATAATGTGATGCCAACAACATAATAATAAAATACCATAAAATAAAAAATGTAAGTAAATAATTAAATAAATAAATAATCAAAACAAAAAATAATAAAAAATGTAATAAAATGTAAAAAATGAATTAAAAATAAAATAGAAGATACAAATAAGAAAAAACCTAAGATGATTATTTAGAAGATAATGAAAAAAAATAACAATATTATAATACCAAGAACATAAAATAATAAAATACCAAAAATAAATAAATATAAATAAAAAAAATAAAAAATGATTATTAAATAAATTAATAAATAATGAAAAAAAAACAATAATATAATTTAATACCAACAACATAATAAATAAATAAATATATAAATATATATATATATATATATATATATATATATATATATATATATATATATATATA
This sequence comes from Danio kyathit, assembly GCA_903798195.1. Taxonomy (NCBI): domain Eukaryota; kingdom Metazoa; phylum Chordata; class Actinopteri; order Cypriniformes; family Danionidae; genus Danio; species Danio kyathit. The sequence continues at coordinate 1,554,831 of LR812528.1, forward strand.
TATATATATATATATATATATATATATATATATAAATATATATATATATATATATATTGGCTGTATGGAGTTTGCATGTTCTCCCTGTGTTGGCGTGGGTTTCCTTCAAGTGCTCCGGTTTCCCCCACAGTCCAAACACATGCGCTATAGGGGAACTGGTGAACTAAATTGACCGTAGTGTGTGTGTGTGTGTGTTTCCCAGTACTGGGTTGCAGCTGGAAGGGCAGCCGCTGTGTAAAACATGTGCTGAATTAGTTGGCGGTTCATTCCGCGGTGGCGACCCCAGATGAATAATGGGACTAAACCGAAGGAAAATGAATGAATGAATTATTAATTTAAAAGCACATTAAAATAAATTAAATATAAAAGAATAAATAAATATATCAGCCAATTAATGAAAATAATTAATTACAATTTTAAAACATTTAAAAATAAGATTAAAAATGCACAATACATGACTTCATATTTTATAAGAGTGAACATAAGAGCGCAGCCTATCTCCAAAACACAGAAGCAAGATCATTTCCTCATCAATAGTAAGTGTAATAATAATGGCGAGCGTCCACACACACTTCTGCTTGCTTTAATAAATGTTGAGATTGATATTCATCTTGATTAGGTGATGAAAATGAAATGGCCAGGGGTCGCAGTGATGCACAGCAGATTGAATCAAATGCCGTTAATGATAATCAGGAATCTAATTACCACATTCATTCTGGCATGCAAACGATGAGCGAGTGTTAATCGGAGTATTGATCAAAGTGTGTGAGGAATCATCCATCAGTGTGTGTGTCTGATGCTCATAACACTCCAACAATATTTCTTCATCACTTTTACAAGCTTCGTTTCGCTGCTCAATAGGCCGATTTATAACACGGTAAAACACAGATTGTTTGTTCGTTGAGTTACTGTATGGTGAGTGTGGTAATCATATTATTATGTGCTAATAATCTGACCATGCTGTTGAAAATTCAGCACTGAATCGCAGAAATAAATTACGTTTCTATAGTTTATTGAAGATGAGAAGTGTTATTTAAAATTGTAATAATATTTACCTGTTTTTACATTTTTATTTTTGATTAAATTAATAGAGGCATTTTAAATATATAAAAAAACGCACACACACTCAAGCAATTTTTTTTTATTACAAATAGGGGCTGGGTATGGGTATATATCCTTACCATGGAGAGAAAAAATTATCAACCATAATAGATCATATAAAGATAAATAAATTAAACTTTAAGCTACTTAAAATTTAGAAATTAAAACTTAAAACTATTTTAAACTTAAAACTACTTTTAATCTTTAAGCTACTTAAACATAGAACTAAAACTTCTTTTAAACTATAAGCTGCTTAAAATTTAAAACTATTTAAAACTACTTTTAAACTTTAAGCTACTAAAACATTGTAAAACTACTCAATAATACTTTAAACTTTAAGCTACTTTAAAACTTTAAGCTACTTTAAAACTTCTTTTAAACTTTAAGCTACTTAAAGCATAGAAATATTTAAAACTTCTTTTAATCTTTAAGCTACTTAAAACAGAACTACCTAAAACAACTTTTTAAACTTTAAGCTTCTTGAATCTTAAAACTACTTAAAACTTTAAGAAACCTTAAAACTTATTTTAAACTTTAAGCTACTTAAAACATAGGAATACTTAAAACTACTTTTAAACTTTAAGGTACTTGAATATTAGAACTACTTAAAACTTAAAACTAATTTTAAACTTGAAGCTACTTAAAAATTACATACTTTAAACTACTTTCAAACTTGAAGCTACTTAAAACATAAAACTACTTAAAACTACTTTTAAGCTTTAAGCCACTTAAAACTTAGAAATACTTAAAACTTAAAATTGTGTTTAAACTTTAAGCTACTTAAAACATAGAAATACTTAAATCTACTTTAAAACTAAGCTACTTTAAAACTTCTTTTAAACTTTAAGCTACTTTAAAACTTTAAGCTACTTTAAAACTACTTTTAATCTTTAAGCTACTTAAAACAGAACTACCTAAAACAACTTTTTAAACTTTAAGCTTCTTGAATCTTAAAACTACTTAAAACTTTAAGAAACCTTAAAACTTATTTTAAACTTTAAGCTACTTGAATCTTAGAACTACTTAAAACTTAAAACTAATTTTAAACTTGAAGCTACTTAAAACATAAAACTACTTAAAACTACTTTTAAACTTTAAGATACTTAAAACTTAGGACTACTTTCAAATTTTATGCTACTTAAAACTTAAAACTACTTTTAAACTTGAAGGTACTAAAAACATAGAAATGCTTAAAACTACTTTTAAACTTTAAGCCACTTAAAACTTAGAAATATTTAAAACTTAAAAGTGCTTTTAAACTTTAAGCTACTTAAAACATAGAGGCCCAGTTTCACAAACAGGGCTTAGCTTAAGCCAGGACTAGACCTTAGTTAAATTAGGCTATTTAAGCCACATTTATAAAATCAGCCTCAGAAAAATACATTACTGGTGTGCACCTGTAAACGAAAAATGACACTGACATATTTTAAGACATCTCACTGCAAGTTATTTTCAGTTGAGACAGCTCAAACATGCAATTTAATCCATGACTAGCCTTAAACCTTGTTTGTAAAACCGGGGGAGAAATACTTAAAACTACTTTTAAACTTTAGCTAATTAAAACAGAAATAACTTGGAACTGCTTAAAATGTAAAACTACTTTTAATCTTTAAGCTTCTTAAAACATAAAATTACTTAAAATTGCTTTTAAACTTTAAACTACTTAAAACATAAAAATACTTAAAAATACTTAAAACTACTTTAAACATTAAGCTACTTAAAATTTAAAACTACTTAGAACTACTTTTAAACTTACTTAAAACATAGAAATAACTTAGAACTGCTTAAAAATGTAAAAATACTTTTAAACTTAAAATTGCGTTTAAACTTTAAGCTACTTAAAACTTAGGACTACTTTTAAATGTTATGTACTTAAAACTTCTTTTTAACTTTAAGTTACTTGAATCTTAGAATTACTTAAAACTACTTTTAAACTTGAAGCTACTTAAAAATTAAAATTACCTAAAACTACTTTACTAAAAACATAGAAATGCTTAAAACTACTTTTAATCTTTAAATTACTTAAAACATAGAAATAACTTATAACTGCTTAAAACTTAAAATTGCTTTTAAACGTTAAGCTACTTAAAATTTAAAACTACTTAGAACTACTTTTAAACTTCAAGTACTTAAAACATAGAAATAACTTAGAACTGCTTAAAACGTAAAACTACATTTAAACTTAAAATTGCTTTTAAACTTGAAGCTACTAAAAAATTTAAACTACCTAAAACCACGTTTAAACTTGAAGCTACTAAAACATAGAAATGCTTAAAACTACTTTTAATCTTTAAACTACTTAAAACTACTTTTAATCTTAAATGACTTAAAACATAGTAATAACTTAGAACTGCTTAAAACGTAAAACTACATTTAAACTTAAAATTGCTTTTAAACTTTAAGCTACTTAAGGGTATTTTTCAAGACAGCCTTGCAGTTGAAACAGCAGGTGTAAGTATAACTCAGTATTAGTCTGGGTCAACATGTTTTGTTGTTAACTGATTTTTATAAAGCATCTTCCAGCAGACGCAGTGATACTCAAGTTATTCCTCTGCTAATAAATAAATTGAATATACACTATGTACAGTATTAAACTGAAATTAAATGACCTAAAAATGAAAAGTAATCCCCTACTTTACTTTTTTCAGAGGGAAAGTAATTTAATTACAGTTACTTTTGTAACTAAATACACCCAGCACTGATTATAACCCGTTTTTGTTGAAATGTAATTATTACTCCAGTTCTTTTAACGCATCTTCCAGCAGACGCAGTGATACTCCAGTCATTCCTCTGCTATTTGAATCGTCTCATTATTTTTTTTTCCCAGTGAAATGCATTGTGGGAGCATTAGTCCTGCGCAGATTGATGGCGAGTTTGTGGGGAATATAAAACCCATAACGTTATAGATTTAGACTCACTTCCCCTGATTGATTTTTCCCCCCGTTCTCCGGCTAAAAGGGTGAAACCACTTATGTGCATGCTAATGACCGTTTATCAGAAATCCACATCATCTGAAAGCACACATTATTGCAAATATCATCGGGCACGAATTACGCCTGATAGGTGAACTCACCTCGTCCCGTTAGAAAGCATTTACAGAGCGTTTCCTTTGCGCTAATGCCCTCAGATCTTAGAGTATTTGCTTTTTCTGAGTTTGTAAAGTGCTCAGATTGTGTTTGAGCTGCGGTGTCAGCTGAAGTGGGATTGAATTTGAGCTGTTTTTCTGGATTTTGGCTCTGTAGTTTTAACCTTTTGCTGCTTGTGTGCTGTCTTACTGTGTTATGATGTTGCTTTTCAGGGCTTTTTGTTGCTTAATGCACAGACAGATGACATTTTCTTGACATATCGATCGGTGGAAAGGGCATGACAAACACAAGGGCAAACGCCGGCTTCTTCTTCTTCTTCTGCTTCATCTGTCAGAAACTGGATCTTGTGCAAATTTGTGCTGGATGAAATGTAATATTTGCACTGTGGCCCTTACCGATGAAACAACAGCAGACGCTAACAAAGGCACAGTTGACAGACTTTGAGCTGTGTTTGGGAGGATAGCATGAAAATAGCATGGTTGAATAATATGGAAAATGGTCTATTAAATAGTTTAACCTTTGCATTTGTAATGAACGAATAATGTCTTTGATAATTTATTGTGAACCAGAAAAAAATGTAAATAATAGTATGGAAACTGTGTGGAGTTTGCATGTTCTCCCCGTGTTGGCGTTGGTTTCCTCTGGGTGCTCCGGTTTCCCCCATAGTCCAAACACATGTGCTTTAGGGGAATTGGGTAAACAAAAATTGGCCATAGTGTATGAGTGTGTGTGTGTGTGTGAATGAAAGAGTGCATGGGTGTTTCCCAGTACCGGGTTGCGGGCTGGAAAGGCATTCGATGTGTAAAACATATGCCGGAATAGTTGGCGGTTCATTCCGCTGTGGCAACCCCTGATAACTAAGGGACTAAGCCGAAGAAAAATGAATGATTTCTAAATTTACTTTGACTTGTGGCTGTGGAGGAAGAGGATACAGGTACTAGACTGGCCTGCCTGCAGTCCCGACCTCTCTCCAATAAAGAATATGTGGTGCATTTCGAAGACCTCATACTGTTGCCCACCTTAAGACTTGTTTGCAGGAAGAATGGGACAAAATGACACCTGAAACACTTCATCACTGAATTCTTCAATCCCTGAACATCTTTTAAGTGTTGTGAAAAGGAATGGCAACATTACAAAGTGCTAAATGCTTTACTGATACATTTTTTTAATACGTGTTGCAAGAACCAAAATTGGATTATGTGCTTATTTAAAAACATTAAACACTGTTTTGTTGTATTGTCTGCAATTGTGCAAGGTGGGCAACAGTACGGGGTCTTCATTGTTACATTTTGCACTTCAAAATGTGCCACACATTCTCTATTGGAGACAGGTCGGGACTGCAGGCAGGCCAGCCAAGTGCATGAAAGTGTCAAGTGTATAAAAGTACAAGGACAAAAACTACAAGGCTACTTTCTTTTTGATCATGTATTGTACACTTTTGAGTTAAATTACATATTAAAGACCAGAATCAAAAGAAAGCCCTCCCCAAAATATCATATAACATACAAACAACAAAACAAAATTACTTATGCTAATGCTGAAATATACTATTGTTATTCAGCTTGACATATTAATTCATATTCATATATTTAATTTTTATTTATGTGTTCTTGTGAATAATATAATATTGCACAAATTTGCTAAATTATACTTATTATCATTATTATTATTATTATTATTATTATTATTATTATTATTATTATTATTATTATTAGTTATTATTATTATTATTAGTTATTATTATTATTATTAGTTATTATTATTATTATTATTATTAGTTATTATTATTATTTGTTATAATTATTATTATTATTATTATTAGTTATTATTATTATTATTATTATTATTATTATTATTAGTTATTATTATTATTATTATTATTAGTTATTATTATTATTTGTTATAATTATTATTATTATTATTAGTTATTATTATTATTATTATTAGTTATTATTATTATTATTATTTGTTATAATTATTATTATTATTATTATTAATTATTATTATTATTATTATTATTATTATTAGTTATTATTATTATTATTATTATTAGTTATTATTATTATTATTATTATTATTATTATTTGTTATTATTATTATTATTATTATTATTATTGTCATGATTATTATTATTATTAGTTACTATTATTAGTTATTATTATTATTATTATTATTATTATTATTATTATTATTATTATTATTATTATTATCATGATTATTATTATTATTATTATTATTATTATATAGCTTCCCAGTTTAATAAATATCGGATTATAAATCTATGTGTTTGTTTTGTGATATGTATAATAATTTTATTTATGAATTAATGCAATTACAATATGCAGTTTATTTTCATGTTTGTGCATATACATCATGATAACATTTATTTAATTTTATAATATACATAAATATACACAACACAGATGCTACAGTTTAATTTTAATGAAAATAATTAGGTTACTGTGTTAATGTAAAATCTTGTAACATTAAAAATTATAATAAAAAAAAGTCATTGTGACATGACATAATTATTTTTATATTATTATTACTATTATTCATTCATTTTCTTTTCGGCTTAGTCCTTTTATTAATCTGGGGTCGCCACAGCAGAATGAACCGCCAACTTAATATCCAGCATATGTTTTACGCAGCGGATGCCATTCCAGCCGCAACCATCACTGGGAAACATCCATACACAGTTATACACTACGGACAATTTTAGCATACCCAATTCACCTGTACCACATGTCTTTGGACTTCCCAGAGGAAACCCACGCGAACACGGGGAGAACATGCAAATACCACACTATTACTGTTATTATTATTTATTATTATTATCATCACCATCATCATCGTCATTATTATTATTATGCAGCTTCTCATTTTAATACATATAGATTTATAAATAGATACATAAATGTATGTTTGGTTTTTTGACATGCATAATAATTGTATTTATTAATTAATGCAATTACAATATGCACGTTACTTTCATGTTTATGCATGTATATAATAAAAACATTTATTTATTTTTTAGAACATACATACATACACATAACAAATATGTTAGTTTAACAGTTTAATTGTAATAAAAATAATGAGGTTTACTGTGTTTATGTAAAATCTTGTAACATTATGAATTAAATTTAACAATTTTCCATTGTGACATTACATATTATTATTATTATTATTATTAATATTATTATTATTATTATTACCTCTAAAGACAAAAGCTGATGTGATGAGAATTTATGTTCTCTAATAGGCAGGAAATAATGCCACATTATAATTAGTTTTCATTGGGTTGTATGTAATGTGTTGCCTTTTAGTATGCATATTGTGTTCTGCAATTGTGAGATTAAGCGGCTCTTTTCTAGGTGTCAGAGGTCAACATCTCGGTCAATATCATGCACATAAATGCTCCATCCATCAGGTCATTGATTCTGCTGTCCGTCAATGTATCCACCGCTCTGTCCGTTTCTACATCCATATGTGACTTTTGTGTTTCAGTCATGCCTTTAGCTATTTAACAGATTTACTGTCAGATTTACAGGCTCTTCAGACTCACTCGCATTGCCAGACAACAAGCTAATTACAGTATATTAGTATCCATAAGAATGGCTGGTAATATTCTGCTTGTTATTGTCAGGGTTGTGTTGGTAGGGGAGGAGCGAGGATGCAACTAAAATAAGTGTTTATTTAACAGATCAAAAACAGAAGACAAAAAAAAGTACCCCCAGGTGGAAACAAAACATTAACTAAGGAACAAACTAGAGTGGCAAGGCAGGATGCAAACTCCACCAGGGCAGGAACAACCATACAGGGAAACGTAGATGATGAACTGGCACAGGACAGCAAACATGAGGAAGCTATGAGCAAGATAAAATCAAAAATCAAACAAACAGGTAACCAAAATGAACTAATAATGGGATAACAAGGTGAGCAGGACTAGACAATAGACAGGAAAGCACATGGCACAAAAACAGGACAGACGGTTGCATGAACATAATCCACAAGAGTAATCAGTAAACAGGCAATGGATCGAGGCAGGAAGTAAAACAAACATAAACATAAAACAAACAAGGGTCAAAACATGGCTAGACAATCCAGGAAACGCATAGAATTGTTCACCAAGACTGTACTGGACAGAACTAGAGTTCGGACTACACCACCAAAACAAGAGTAAACAAGACAACACTAGATGTCCCCAAGGGGAACACCCAACAAGATACATGACACAGGACAGGCAAGAAGCAAAACAAAACAGGCAAAGACAACAAAAGACAGAATAGTTAATGGACAAGAAACCTGGAAGGGATAGAGGGAGGGGAAAGCCAGGGAGGGTCTGGTGGGTTCAGGGTCTTAGCAAAAGACCATGGTGAAGCTGGAGAGACACTCTAGAGAGGGTCCAGTGGGTCTAGGGTCCTAGCAAGAGGCCATGGTGGAGCTTGAGGGACAGACTAGGGAGGGTCCGGTGGGTCTAGGGTCCTAGCAAAAGGAAAGGGTGGAGGCGGAGGGACAGTCCAAGGACACTCTTATGGGTCTAGGGTCCTAGCAGGAGGACAGGGTGGAGCTGGAGGGACAGTCCAGTGAGGGTCCGGTGGGTCTAGGGTCCTAGCAGGAGGCCATGATAAAGCTTAAGAGACCGTCTAGGGAGGGTCTGGTGGGTCTAGGGTCCAAGTAGGAGACAATGGTGGAGCTAAACAGACAGTCTAGGGAGGGTCCAGTGGGTCTAGAGTCCAAACAGGAGACCATGGTGGAGCTTGAGGGACAGTCTAGGGAGGGTCTGGTGGGTCTAGGGTCCATGCAGGAGACTATGGTGAAGTTTGAGTGACAGTCGGGAGTGTCCGGTAAGTCTAGGGTCCAAGCAGGAGACCATGGTGGAGCTTGAGAGACAGTCTAGAGAGGATCCAGTGGGTCTAGGGTCCTAGCAGCAGGTCATGGTGAAGCTTGAGGGACAGTCTAGGGAGGGTCTGGTGAGTCTAGGGTCCAAGCAGGAGATCATGGTGGAGCTTGAAAGACAGTCTAGAGAGGATCCAGTGGGTCTAGAGTCCTAGCAGCAGGCCATGGTGAAGCTTGAGGGACAGTCTAGGGGAGGGTCTGGTGAGTCTAGGGTCCAAGCAGGAAACCATGGAGGAGCTTGAGAGACAGTCTATGAAGGGTCTGGTTGGTCTAGGTTCCTAGCAGGAGGCTATGGCGGAGCTTGAGGGACAGTCCAGGGAGGGTCTGGTGGGTCTAAGGTCCTAGCAGGAAGAAAGCAAGGAGGCAGAGGAACAGTCCAATGAGGCTCCAGTGGGATAAGGTTCATAGCAGGAGGAGGGTCCAGTCAGTCTAAGATCCCAGCAGGAGGCCAGGTTAGAGCTTGAGAGACAAACCAGGGAGGGTCCGGTGGGCTTCATCTGGGAGCCAGGGTGGATCTAAAGCAACACGATCTCACAGCAATTTGTAACTTTTTGATTTAGTAACTAATTCGTATGAATTTGTATGATCTCATTCATACAATTTAGTACAATTTGCTTATCCCCCAACGATGGTTGGGTTTAGGAGTGGGGTTGGGTTTTCCTTTTTAAAATCGTACATTTTTGTATGACTGAACTGAATTAGACACTAAACAGACAATTGTAAAATACTTACTTACATGAGATCAGGCTGGGGTGATCCATAGAGCATCAGATGGGGCAAACAAAGCAGGAGACTTACTGAGGACAGGAAGGGCTGGAGGCCTGTGGGGAGTCAACAGGGCCAGCAAGGTGAAGAGATTGGGTGGTGTAAACAGGGCAAGCAACTGGAATGAGACCAGCAGGGCAAGGCATGGGCACTTTTATTTATCATGACTAGTCTTATGAACACCCCTATAAGTAAAGCAATACCCAATTTTTATTTTTAATAGTGATTGTCCATGTTGTGAGTGTTACAAGTACCATCATTTTGTTTAAGCATAGTAAGCAGCACCACTGAAGCATTTGATCAACACACAGCCTCTGGATAGGCAGATGTGCTTGAGTCTTCCTCCTCCAGCCGGTGCGCATGTGATTTAAGGCCGTTCCTCATGCTACATTAGCGGGCGTCTCTTCTCTAATAGCGTCCACCTCCCGGAGTGCCGATCCCTCATGTCCGTGTGTCAGCTGTGAGGCTGCGAGTGCTTTTGACTCATTGACTCCAAGCCTGTTTATCAGCTTAAAACCATCCATCGCGCTTCCTCGTTAGTCCTAATGAAGCACTAAAACGCGGCTGACGGATGGTGGCGTTCCTCGTTTGTCTGCAGAAAGAGTCCAGGAGAGGGTGAAAGTGACACCAAATGGAGAAGAATAGTCCTGGGCTCCGTCCTCATCATCACTCATGTCTTTGTTGGCTTGTTTGATTTTTTTTTTTGTTCAATCCGATTGTGTTGAATTTGATTTTCATCCCTCACCCTCCATCCCTCCCTCTCTCCCAAAGGTTCCTTATATCAGAAGTCCTTCGAGCACACAGACAAGAGCAATGCTCTGCCACATCCATGTGAGTCCCTCATTTCATTGCTTTCTGTTTGCATGCCTCTCCAATCCTTCCTCATTTCCTTCTTTTTCCTTTTCTCAATTCATGCCATCCCTTTTTTACTCTCAGGAGTCTTTGAAAGGATAGTTCACCCAAAAATGACAAATTACACACTGCTTACTGCCTCTCAAGTGCTTCAAAAACCTAATCGTTTCTTCTGCTGAACACACCCTAAATATATATTTTGAAAAATGCTGAAAACCTGTAACCATTGACTTCCATTGTAGGAAAATCAAATACTGTAGAAGTCAATGGTTACAGGTTTCCAACATTTTTTACAAAGAAACTCAAAGGTTTGGAAGAAGTAAAGAATAAGATTCATTGACTATAATTTATGACATAATTTCATTTTTGGGTGAACGATCCCTTTAAATGCCAAAAAAAAACTAATCTAAGGTGGTTTCATCTTTCAATCTCCACATAAAAAAATATTATACTATTTTTACTAAAGTTTTTTTGAACCATAGTAAAGTGTATTTTACTGTATACATGATATAATACAGTATGTACAACACTTCATAGTGTTAACTATAGTGAACTGATAAACCATAATAAATGCTGTAATACACTTTAGATTTTACTTCAGTAAACTGTGGTCTGTTGTATACAGTATACTCTATAGTTGTAGAAAAATACAGTGTTGGGTCATTTGTTTACATTACCATAGCAACTATAGAATCACCACGTCAGATTAATTACTGTAGTTATTCTGTTACCATAGCAGCTATAGAATCACCACGTCAGATTAATTACTGTAGTTGTTCTGTTACCATAGCAGCTATAGAATCACCACGTCAGATTAATTACTGTAGTTGTTCTGTTACCATAGCAGCTATAGAATCACCACGTCAGATTAATTACTGTAGTTGTTCTGTTACCATAGCAGCTATAGAATCACCACATCAGATTAATTACTGTAGTTGTTCTGTTACCATAGCAGCTATAGAATCACCACGTCAGATTAATTACTGTAGTTGTTCTGTTACCATAGCAGCTATAGAATCACCACATCAGATTAATTACTGTAGTTGTTCTGTTACCATAGCAGCTATAGAATCACCACATCAGATTAATTACTGTAGTTGTTCTGTTACCATAGCAACTATAGAATCACCACATCAGATTAATTACTGTAGTTGCTGTTACAATAGCGACTCTAGAATCACAACAGATTAATCACTGTAGTTGTTGTTACCATAGCAACTATAGAATCACCACATCAGATTAATTACTGTAGTTGTTGTGTTGCCATGGCAACTATATAATCACCACATCGGATTAATTACTGTAGTTGTTGTGTTGCCATGGCAACTATATAATCACCACATCAGATTACTTACTATAGTTGTTGTGTTACCATAGCAACTATGGAATCACCACATTAGATTAATTACTGTAGTTGTTGTGTTGACATGGCAACTATATAATCATCACATCAGATTAAATACTGTAGTGGTTTTGTTACCATAGCAACTATAGAATCACCACATCAGATTAATTGCTGTAGTTGTTGTGTTACCATAGTGACTATAGAATTATCACAGCAGATTAATTACTGTAGTTGTTGTTACCATAGCAACTATAGAATCACCACAACAGACTAATTATTGTAGTTATCGTGTTGCCATAGAAACTATAGAATCAGCACATCAGATTAATTCAAGTACTTTACTATAGTATGGTTCAAAAGCACTATAGTATTTACTAGAAATTACTGTAGTATTTTAAATGTTATTTGTTTGTTTCTTTGTTTGTTTGTTGTTTGTTTGTTTGTTTTGGTGGTTTAAGATTTTTTACTGCCTTTTATCTAGTGTAGGTGACCATATAAACCAGCTGAGACCAGACACTAAAGAAAACAACCATAACAGACTTTTATTATGTGACCAAACTTCATAGGTGGATCTCTTTGGCACTGACAGACCGAGTAAACCAGCTTAGACCAACTTTAAAATGTCTATGAGTTATTCGTTTTGCTAGTTTCTGGGTTTATATGACTCCTGTGTTTTTGGGTTTAGTTTTTTTTGTGTGTTAATCCTGGACCAATTTGGACCAGCATAATACTTTAGGATAACTAATCTATGGTGCTTTGGCTTCAAAACATGATCTGGTTCACTGGTTTAAGACAGTCTAATACTGCAGACTGGTTTAAGTGATACAGATCACTATTTACAATACTAACGAAAATTGTGTCTGTACATATATATATATATGTGTGTGTGTGTGTGTGTCTGTGTGTGTGTGTGTGTGTGTGTGTGTGTGTGTGTGTGTGTGTGTGTGTGTGTGTGTGTGTGTGTGTGTGTGTGTGTGTGTGTGTGTGTGTGTGTGTGTGTGTGTGTGTGTGTGTGTGTGTGTGTGTGTGTGTGTGGTGGCCTTGAAACCCTTGACATGTCTTTCACACATGGCCACAGTGATCTCTGGCTGAGTAAGTGTGTGTGTGTTTGTGTGTGTGTGTTTGTGTGTCCTGCTGAAGCACCCAGTAATGCGTTTCATTTGTAGGCTGTTTTCTTGCTCTGCTCTTGTACCTGCGCTCGCCGGTGTTCAAAGAAACGTATTAATCTGAGCGCTACATTTTAATGCTGACCCCCGGTGAGTGTGTGTGTGTGCTTTATCATCAAAGGCCGAGCGAGCACGGACCGTCCAGACGCCAGACTCACGCGGGGGAGATGATATCGCTGGACTTTCATCACTGCGTCTGCATCCGCTCCAATATCAGTTCTCCTGCAGAAGCTCATCATTCACAGCTAAACATCAGCCAGAGAATGATGGAGGCTTTACACATGTGTGGGTTTCTCAGCAGCAGAAGTCGTCATAGTTGGTGAACTCAGAGCGCAGTGAATGGGAGAATACAGAAAAGCATGTTATTACAAACCTAAGAGCTGAAATATTAAAAGAAAAACTCCACAATGGCGTTATCAAGACTTTCAGAAGAAGGAAAACAATAGTGTGAGACTGATAACGGCAGCCAGAAGAGAGAATAATGTCAGATTTACAATACACACTACGTTAGAGACACCTCGCATAAGTGTGTGTAAGAGAGTGAGTGAGTGAGTGAGTGAGTGAGTGTGCGTGTGTAATAATAATAATTCCTGACATTTATATAGCTCTTTTCTGGACACTCAAAGTGCTTTACACATGTTTGGGGGAATTTCCTCATCCACCACCAGTGTGCAGCATCCACCTGGATGACACAACGGCATCCATTTTGCACCAAATTGCGCACACCACACACCAGCTGATTGGTGGAGAGGAGACAGAGTGATGCCAGTTATGATATGAGGATCAGACCTGAAGATCTTTGCCCGAACCCGACAGGACCCGACGGGTTTGGGTGGGTTCGGGCTTAATTTTTAAATTTCGAAATGCATCACATGATTGTTTATTTACTGCGCAAGCCCGAGCCCGGCCCGAGCCCGGCCCGACCCCGTCTAAAATGATAAAAATTAAGCCCGAACCCACCCAAACCTGTCGGGTTCCTTCGGGTTCAGGCTTAATTTTTTATCATTTTAGACGGGGTTGGGCCGGGCTCGGGCTTGCACAGTAAATAAACAGTCATGTGATGCATTTCGATTAGCGCGACAAAGTAATCAAATCATTTGTTACAACATTAAAATCCAAAAGGTGAAACAAATGATGACGGAGAAGTCAAAAAGAGCGGATTTTGGCGGTGGTCAGGCCAGCCGCCAGTTCAAAAAGAACGGTCATTCTAGCCGCCAAGGTATTTCGGCAGTCGCTCATACACTGTGTATTACGGTAGAGCGCTTAACAGCAATGTACAGCATGTAAAGCAAGCTGACAGGGAAAATGACGAGGTCACTCGCTACATTTGAAACCGCTGTCATGGAAAATGAAATGGATGTTCTTGGCTGGTACACTCTCAGAAATAAAGGTACGTGAGCTGTCACTGGGGTGGTACCTTTTCAAAAGGTACACATTTGTACTTGAAGGGTCCATATTGGTACCTCAAAAGTATATATTAGTCCCTACAAATTTTTTTGTACTTTTTAGGTACTAGTATGTACCCTTGAGGTATTAATATGGACCTTTTAGGTACAAATTTGTACCTTTTGAAAAGGTACCACCTCAGTGACAGCTTGTGTACCTTTATTTCTGAGAGTGTAGGAGATGAACAAACAATCCTGCCCAAAACTTGCAAAATTAGCCAGATCAGTACTCTGCATCCCGGCCTGTAGCAGCAGCAGTGAAAGGGTGTTCAGTGCTGCTCAGTGAGCGCAGGACTGCGCTAAAGCCATCTTCAGTGGATTCAATAAGGTTCCTCCACAAAAACACGTAGCTTAATCTTGGTGAGTGAAGGATTTTCAATTTATAACTAAATATGAATTAAATCATAAATGCATAATATAATCAGAGTATACAGGCTAATGTTGGCATTATTATTTTAATATTCAGCTTCACCATCGCCAGATTGTGAAGTGGCGAAACAAATCCCGCAGAGCCTTTATCTTAATTTCGTTATTGCCAAATACCAGTCATAATTTAGTATTTATTTTAATTTAATTAGTTAGGAAAGACCTATGTACCTAGGCCTATTAGAGTGCTGAGATGTTACGATGTTACAGAGGACTTACTTTATTACTTTGTTCCAACTTCTAAGTGGCCTATAGCCTACGTTTGTTATGAATAAATTATGTTAAAACACGTATAAACGACTCAATCTTGAAAAAAGGCAATAGAGCTGTGTGCATGTGCACATTTGATTTGATGGTTTAGGCTTTTAAAAAAGCCTAAAATGTACTTGTCGGGCTCTGGCTGAATTCTGTCGGGCTCGGGCGCTATCGGGCCTAACATTTATGGCCCGATTACAGCTCTAATGGGGATGTTAGGAGGCCA
Organism: Danio kyathit; assembly: GCA_903798195.1. Lineage (NCBI taxonomy): Eukaryota > Metazoa > Chordata > Actinopteri > Cypriniformes > Danionidae > Danio > Danio kyathit. Next base: position 1,570,400 of record LR812528.1, read on the forward strand.
TGATGGACAGAGGCCAGTGGGCAAATTTGGCCAGGACGCCTTTTTCCAAGGACATCCTGGGATTTTTAATGACCACAGAGAGTCAGGACCTCAGTTTAACCTAAATACGGTGCTCACTGAGCGGTATACATTCCCCATCAGTATACTGGAGCATTAGGACCCACACAGACCACAGGTTGAGCACCCCTCTGCTGGCCTCACTAACTAGAAGCAACCTAGCTTTCTCATGTGGTCTCCCATCCAGATACTGACCAGGCGCAGCTTCAGTGAGCAACCATGCTCGTGTGTGTGTGCGTCCGTGTGCATATGTGTGTGTGCTAGGGGTTGAACGACTTTCAATTTTTTTAAAGTCGACTTTTATGTTATCAAAGTCGAGTGGACTAGTCGCTGATGACGTCATCAATGAAACACAAGATGCAAATGTTTTGCAACACGCCACAATTTGCTACTTTTTAACAGGTATAATATACACATGGTGTTTGACAGCTCATAACATGTTGCAACATTGCCTACTGTAGTGGAAAACAAATGCAAAATTAGCACCCAGGCTAATTTTAGTGCAAAATAAATGCAGTCAACACATTGATCATGGCTCATACTACTAAGAAGAAGGTGAAAAGAAGGTAACTAAGAAGGTAACGTTAACAAATATACAGTATTTAGTGCATGTAATGCATACATGGTCAGCACACAGTACACCGAACACTGATTCATGGCAAGTGATTTTTTATAACATAATGCACGAAAGACAAAGGGCCGATTCTCAGATGCACATTTTCCATTAACGCAATTGGCTATCATCTGCTCTAGGGTATTTGCATGGAGTGATCTAACTGGCTGACACCTGTTTGACGATTTAAAGATCAATCAAAGTTACTGAAAATGTGAATCATTGACACTGACATGAGAAAAATAACATTTAAATTAACTTCAATAATCCGAGGGCAGTTTCATTCAGTGAACCTACATTCATGTGTAAAACTGCCATGTAGTTCAGGTCAAAAACCACATGATCCGTCAATCAAAAAGCAAAACAGGCTCATTCTGAAAGCGTAGCCCTATATACACTTCTGGAGATCTTGAATTATGTAGCCAGAGGTACGTATGGCTGCATTTCATCTTTAAAACGAACGCTACGGGGCGGTATGACGCCGTTTCTTTTCACGCTATCAGCTGACTGCTTACCTCCGTGTAGACGGCTTTACCGCTGTTACCAGTTTGTCCAGTGGCTTGCTGCATATGTTGGCAGACTTGAGCTGTGGAGTGGAGTTGACCGTGATGACGGGGTTCGAGTCAAATGAAGGACGGTTCCAGAAAGTGACAATAACAGAAGCCAAAAAATAAAATAGTAAATAACAGGGTGAGAATGTGGTAAAATCTGAAAACGGGGTAAAAATCAGGCGAGGACTTTTCTTTTTCTGGATTGTTGGTTTAGAGAAGGAGGTGATTGGGTCAGTCTGTGATTTCTGTCGGTTGGGTTTAGGGAAGGAGGACGGTGGGTCAGTCGATCAGTCAGTCGACAGCAGCCTCTGGTGGATTTACGTGAGAGCAGCAGGTGTGAATGGCACTCGTGAGAGAAATGTGAGATCTGAAAAAGAGTACACAGCGGCCTCTGGTGGATTCGCGAAAACAAAAACTGCAATAAAACGTAGCTCCTTTTGGCGCTCTCTAGATATGTATATAGAGGTACGTTTTCAGAATGAGCCTGGGCTGTCGAACAGCATGCCAGAACGTTAAAGTCCAGTAGTTTGTGCAAACCCTCGTGTGTGTACATATATGTGCGCTTGTGTATATGTGTCTCTCTGTATGTGTATATATGTGTGTGTGCATGTGTGTGTGTGTAGTGGCGCGTGGACACACTGCTCCTCCTGCAGGCTCAGAGTCTGTCAGATAATCAAACTCTGTTAGTGTCCCGTCTGCAGCTTCAGGCTCCTGCGGGTCGATAGGATGAGCTCCACTGTGCTCACCCTGAACCATACAGACACACACACACACACACACACACACACACACACACCTGGAGGAACTCCTTCAGTCCACAACAGAGCTGCTTTTTCATTTAATCTTTGGGCTTCTCTCTTTCTTCTTTCTGTTTTTGATAGAGAAACAAACTACTATCCATTCTGTGAAGCATCTGCTATTGTGTAGGGAGCCGTGTGTGTCTATAATCCTCACACTGAAGAGAAAGAGAAAACACTGAAGACTGTAATGAGAAGCGTATATGAAACAGCTGCTGCCAATAAAACTGAAGATTCAAGGACTGTTCATAAGAAAAAAACACCTTGATAAGCTAACGTTTCAAATTAATATCAATAAATATTACTATTGTTATTGAGCAGTATTAGTATAGTATTGAATATTGTCATTTTCTGTACAACAACAATCACATTAGAGTTATTATTATTCATTCATTCATTCATTTTCTTTTCAGCTTAGTGCCTTTATTAATCAGGGGTCGCCACCGCGGAATGAACCGTCAACTTATCCAGCATATGTTTTACACAGCGGATGCCCTTCTAGCTGCAACCCAGTACTGGGAAACACCCATACACACTCATTCACAAAGACACTCATACACTACAGCCAATTTAGCTTACCCAATTCCCCTATAGAGCATGTGTTTGGACTGTGGGGGAAACCGGAGCACCCTGAGGAAACCCACGGCAAGACGAGGAGAACATGCAAACTGACCCAGCCTGGACTCAAACCAGCGGCCTTCTTGCTGTAAGGCAATCATGCTACCCACTATGCCACCGTGACGCACATTATTATTATTATTAGGGCTGTCACGGTGGCGCAGTGGGTAGCGTGATCGTCTCACAGCAAGAAGGCTGCTGGTTCAAGTCCCGGCTGGGTCAGTTGGTGTTTCTATGTGGAGTTTGCATGTTCTCCCCATG
>LR812528.1:1575796-1578296 GCA_903798195.1 Danio kyathit
ACACTTAATCATTCCAGGCCTTCATCATCAAGAAGCCACGCACTGGTAAAAGCACCTCAGCATTCACACACACCCACACACACACATACATGCACATTGTCACTAGTGGGCGGGGCTTTCCCCCTCTGATGACTTCTCTTTGTACTTGTCATCGGAGGGGGAAAACCCCGCCCACTAGTGCCCATCTCTCCCTCATTAGCATAAACAGCAGCCCTGAGTGAGAAGCATTAGGGCCCATTAGAGTTTTTGAATCTGCCACTATGCTGACACACAGGCGTCTGTAGCTCTGCCCTCTTCTGAAAAGAGCCCAATCTCATTTGAATTTAAAGTGACAGTCACCAAAACGCCACAATGAGGATCAAAGCCTAAAAGGGTCAGATTCAGAGAGTTAGAGAACATTATCTGTGTGGTATTTTCAGCTGAAACACACACACACACACACACACACACTCTCTCTCTAGGTGCATCAGACACATCAAGACTACCTCTTGTAAAAAGGGGCATAATAGGTCAACAGTAAAGGTGCAGTATGTAGGATTGACATACCTAGTGGTTGAACTAGGTATAGCAGTCCAAATTCAAAATATTGGACTGGGTTTTTTCACCCGGCCCCTCCACCACGCAAAAATAATACTAGTAAAACTAGTAAAATATTATGTACTGCCATCATTCATTCATTCTTAAATTTATCACGGGTCGCCACAGCGGAAACACGAATATCTGACATTTCGCCGAACAGGATCTAACAAGATCCGACTCAAATTAAGCTCTGTGCTGCTGTCATCATTGCAAAGACAAAATAAATTAGTTACTACAACTATTAAGATAGGTGGCACGGTGGCTCAGTGGTTAGCACTGTGGCCTTACAGCAAGAAGGTCGCTGGTTCGAATCCTGGCTGGGCCAGTTGTCATTTCTGTGTGTAGTTTGCAAGCTCTCCCCATGTTGGCGTGGGTTTCCTCTGGGTGCTCCGGTTTACAGTCCAAACACATGCGCTATAGGGGAATTGGGTAGGCCAAATTGGCCATAGTGTATGAGTGTGTGTGTGAAAGAGAGTGTGTATGGGTGTTTCCCAGTGTTGGGTTGCAGCTGGAAGGGCATCCGCTGAGTAAAACATATGCTTAATAAGTTGGCGGTTCATTTCACTGTGGCGACCCCTGATGAATAAAGGGACTAAGCTGAAAATAAAATGAATGAATGAATGAAACTATTAAGATTTAAAACTGTATTAAATATATTGAAAAAGCACATGAAAGCTACTCATTTTTCTAACTCTATGCACGATTTCTGAAGGATCGTGTGACACTGAAGACTAGAATAATGATGTGAAATATCCAGCGTTACATCACAGGAATAAGTGAAGTTTATTTATAAACTAATGTCGAGAGGATCACGTGATTATGATTGAACACGGCTGGTCCTGCATTAACTATGTATGATCCACCAATCAGATGATTCCTAACCCACTGTGAAGAGCCAGGGTTTCTCACTACAGTCATCTTTCATTTGAAGTAACCCCCCGCCCTCCTTCCACCCCTACTCCTCCACCTTTACCTTTATAGGGTGGCACGGTGGCCCAGTGATTAACACTGTTGCCTCACAGCAAGAACGTCACCGGTTCTAGTCCTTTTAACAGGCCGGCTGTCGTTTCTGTGTGAAGTTAGCATGTTCTTCCCGTGCTCGCGTGGGTTTCCCCCGGGTTCTCCGGTTTCCTCCCACATTCCAAAAACATGCACTACAAGTGAATTGATCAATCTAAATTTAGCACTACAGTCAAACTCTCATCCAGCAGCATATCTCTTCATAGCAATCATTTTCAAAAGGGGGAGTTCTCGAGATCTACCCAAGCTCAAAGCTCCCCTCTCGCCCTGCAAACGGGAGGGAGCCCAGGGCTCAAAGACCTTATGAGCTCAGGGCTCACTCCCGGAACAGCATGCCAAACTTGCTTCTAATCAATCATCAGCTAAGTGTGAACTCTTGAAAAGACACTTTATTTATGAAAACCTGTATTTAAATATGTATTTTCAATATAATTTCATTGTTTCACATGCATGTGTTTATTAAATCAGTGCAGCCTTATAGAGCAGGAATATCACCAATGACATCATCCCAGGAGCAGATATCTGAAAGCAAACTGATAAAGCCATGAGGAACGATCTGTCATTTCCTTTATCATTACAGTCACACACACACACACACACACACAGATGAGTATCAGAATGCAGTGACAGATTCTGTGACTGATGCGCTGTAATGTCATATTTAATAACTGTTATTCAGTAATCGAGGCTGGATTCACTCACATTTCCAGAACATTTTCTCTCTCTGTGTGTTTCTGCTGGGGCATCGGTAGGTCCAGTGTGTGTGTAGATGGAGACCTGATGTGTGTCCTGTGTTTGAGTGTTCGTCTACAGGTTATAATTAGTCTGGTTGAGTGTTAATTACCCATCAGCCACAGTCAGAGGAGTGTGAGGCGTTACACACACACTCACTCACACTTGA
>LR812528.1:1580796-1600796 GCA_903798195.1 Danio kyathit
TGTGAGGCCACAGTGCTAACCACTGAGCCACCGTGATGGTCTCCAATATAGTTGAGACTCCAGATATGCATTACAATAACTTGAAAGTGTAAAGTGAGGTATTGATGATACGCTTCTCCATGTGTGTGTGTGTGTGTGTGTGTTTAGCAGACCTGCTGACCGCTCCTCCAGACCTGACGTCAGCCGCTGCGCTGTACCGCGGGCCGGTTTACGCTCTGCATGACGTGGCTGATAAAATCCCCATGACCAACTCCCCGCTGCTGGAGCCGCTGCCCAACCTGAAGATCAAGGTGTACAACTCATCAGGGCTGGTGACCCCGCAGGACGACTCCTGCGACGCCTCGCCCAAACTGCCCCGCGCCCTGCTGGACGGCGACACCATTGGCCGGCGCACACACACGCAGACACAAACACTGCTGCGCTGCTGGGACCCGTCCTGCACCGCGTTTGGCTCATTCAACGCGCTCGGGGGACACCTGATCGTGCCAAACTCAGGTCAGTGTGTGTGTGTGTTTATGTATGTATGTATGTGTACGTGTGTGTTAGAGAGAGTGAGTGTGTGCGTGTTTGTCTGTGTATGTGTGTGTGTGCCTGTACATATATACAGTATGTATATGTGTGTGTGTATCTCTGAGCTCTCCTCATGAGCGCTGTGAGTTTAACAGCTCCCGTGAGACGCTCCAGCAGACAGAGACGCTCTTTCTGTTCATAAATGATCTGAAACATGTTCAAAGTGGCTGACCACGGCCGACAGAAAGGGATTAGGACAGTCTGAGAGGGAGATCACACTCAGTCATTCATAACATTTACAGCACACCAGCAGAGAACGAGTGCTCAGTGTGAGGCCCATACACTCTTCTGAATTGGCCCTAGTGTATATGTATGTGTGTGAATGGGTGTTTCCCAGTACTGGGTTGCAGCTGGAAGGGCATCCGCTGCGTAAAACATATGCTGGAATAGTTGGCGGTTCATTCCGCTGTGGCAATCTTCTGAAATAGAGATTAAGCCGAAAGAAAATGAATGAAATGCTTTGAAATGTGCACTTGTATTCAATGTTTGGCATAATCTCAAGTGAATTATGAAGAGAGGGTGGTATTATATATTAGCTCCTCCCCTGGTATTTTATATTTGCTCCAAAATGCAGCCAATAGCATTTAGTTTTTATCACAGCTCTGCCAATGAGAGTGGTTGAGCTCAAGTGCATCAAATGAGCAGCCAATGAAAAGAAGGGATGGGACATGTCAGGGGCATTTGATTGGTCAGAAGATTTGATGAGAAACTGAAGTATGAGGTGACGTCACAAAAATCATTGATGCATTTAGGCTGAAGAGACGAACTGCAAGCGTTGGATGTGTTTATATCGTCGAAATGCAAATGTTGTCACTGTTTTATACCACGCTAGCTTATAAATATCCTTAAAACTAACATACTGATACTAACATTTAAAAAACAGAATTGTATATATATATATATATATATATATATATATATATATATATATATATATATATATATATATATATATATATATATATATATATATATATATAAAAATAAATATTTCCCAAATGATGTTTAACAGAGCAAGGAAATTTTCACAGTATGTCTGATAATATTTTTTCTTCTGGAGAAATTTCTTCTTGTTTTATTTCGGCTAGAATAAAAGCAGTTTTACATTTTTTAAACACCATTTTAAGGTCAATATTATTAGCCCCTTTAAGCAATTTTTTTTTCCGATAGTCTACAGAACAAACCATCATTATACAATAACTTGCCTAATTACCCTAACCTGCCTAGTTAACCTAATTACCCTAGTTAAGCCTTTAATTGTCACTTTAAGCTGTATAGAAGTGTCTTGAAAAATATCTAGTCTAATATTATTTACTGTCATCATGGCAAAGAGAAAATAAATCAGTTATTAGTGTAAGAATGGTATTTTGACCACAGCGGTTCGAACTGTAGTTCTGCCGAGCGACTAAAAAGTTATCATGATGATGGTAAAAAACTGTACATTTCTAGTCAAACCATTCTTCTGCAATCTTATACCAAAAACGGAAATAAGGGCAGTATTAATAGATTAAAATGTGGGAGAGCGTTGATATTATGTGATTGTATTGTATTACAATATGGAGAAATTAAGTGTTGATGTTAAATCAAAAGTAATTCAAAAATACTTGAAAATGAAATGATTTAATGACAATAATTCTCTATGGTTACAACTGAATTAGTTACAAATAACTGTATAAAATGATAAAATATGAAATGATAAAAACATATGAAATAAATTGTACCCAGCTTACTGTAAATTTAAAGTTACCAGAGAGGGAGGGAGAGACAAAGAGGGAGAGGGAGAGGGAGAGAAGATAACCTCCAGAAAAGGAGAGGAGCAGAGCTCAGGAAAGCGCAGAGAAGAAAAGAGAGCAGACCAGGAAAAGAGACAGTGCAAAGTTTACCAGCTATTTTGTATCTTTCTTGACCATGTGACCAAAGCCCAAATACTGAGACATTCAAACTGACCAATCAACATGTGACCACATCGTAAAACCCCCAAAGTCCACATACCAGGCCCTGATCTTATCAGTATCTGCCTTTGGAGTCAGCATGGACCTTTTTTGGTGAAAGACATGTTTTGCCATATAAACAAATGCATAGGATCATTTAGACTCTTACATTAGAGATGAGTTATTAAAACTATTATGATTAGAAATTTGTTGAAGAAATCTTCTCTCCGTTAAACAGAAATTGGGGAAAGTATAAACAGGGGGGCTAATAAATCAGGGGGCTAATAATTCTGACTTCAACTGTATATATATATATATTATACAAACACTAGCCCCCAGTTTCACAAACAAGGTTTAAGGCTAGTCATGGATTAAATTGCATGTTTGAGCTGTCTCAACTGAAAATAACTTGCAGTGAGATGTCTTAAAATATGTCAGTGTCATTTTTTGTCTACAGGTGCACACCAGTAATGTATTTTTCTAAGGCAGTTTTTATAAATGTGGCTTAAATAGCCTAATTTAACTAAGGTCTAGTCCTGGCTTAAGTTAAGCCCTGTTTGTGAAACTTGTCCTAGATGTGCTGGATTAACTATTGAGGATGTTTTCATCCACTCTGGGGTGATTTTGAGTCTTAATTTGGCCATAACTTTCTCTGTGTTTCATATAGCAGAATGATTTTTGGTGACAAATCTTATTTTGACACATATTTTGAGAAAATGCTTTAAATTTATTTTAAAAACTCAACAATACACTCAAAGCAGATGTACTACCCTTTTGATATGTTGGGGATGAAAACATCCACTGAATTAAACTGCTGTAAAAGTGCATCAGATTATTATTATTTTCACATTTCTGTACATAAATCTGTTAATTAACCCCAGTCCTGATCAAAACTACTAAATTGCGTAGACAATTAGAGGATTTTTTACTCTTTAATTGCCAAATTCATAAATGATCTCACTGATTTGGTGAAAAAACACACAAAATGACGTATTTTCAATATAAAAAGTAATTGTGGACTGGATTTTTTCTCCTTTTATCATGTGAAACAACATTGCCTTTGATGCATTGTTTTTGATTGATTTTCATTTTTTTCTCCCTGATTTACTGTTGGTGGCTGTTTTTGCCACATTGACTTCCATTATAACCACATTTTTTATTACAAAACCATGACACCATATAATGATGCATTTTTAATTGTTGCTAATAAGAGGTACAATTTGTAATTTTTATTGTTCATCATCAGTTGGCACCATTAACCCGTTAGATAGGCCTAAGCTAAAAAAAAAAAAAAGATCAAAATATGCATCTTAGCTTTCAGAACTACATGGACTAAACAAAAACAAAGACTGTGTGTTTATGCACCATCAAACGAAATCAATGGGGCAAAAACAGCCATCAACAGTGATTTAGGGAGAAAAAATGAAAAAGGCAATGTTGTTACTAATCGTTTACATGCTCAAGATTGTGATAAAAAGGAACAAAAATCAGCCCACAATTACTTTTTATATCGAAAATACGTCATTTTGTGTGTTTTCTTTTCACCAAATCAGTGACATCATTTATAAATTTGGCAATTAAAGAGTTAAAATCCTGTAATTTTCTAAACAATTTAGTAGTTTTGATCAGGACTGAGGTTGATTAAGAGATTTATGAAAAAAAAAATTGACAACAAATGATATATATATATGATGATCTGATGCATTTTCACAGCAGTTTAATTCAGTGGATGCTTTCATCCCAAACATAACAAAAGGGTGGTCAATCTGAACAAGGGTTAAACAGTAAATCCAGCACATCTAGAAAAACAGATATTTTTCCCCCCATAAATGTTGAGTTTCTCCTGTGTTGTCTGTTGTTCTCCTGAAGGACAGCAGAATCAGTGTGTGTGTGTGTAGAAGTTGATCAGTTGGGTTTTTTCCACTCTGCATATGGACACACACTGTCCTGCATGTGGAGTCTGACATTGACAGGCCTTTTGTGCATGTTCATGGCAGCAGGGGTCAGAGGTCACAGGCTGGCAGACTGATATTTGTGTGTGTGTGTGTGTGTGTCTGTCTCTCTGCAGGAGTGAGCTTGTTGGTGCCAGCGGGTGCCATCCCTCAGGGTCGCGTCTATGAGATGTACGTGACGGTTCACAGGAAGGAGAGCATGAGGTACGGTCTGCTCACACACACACACACACACACACACACACACACACTGGACATTGGTGCCCGTGAAGGTGCCCATCTGTAGATACAGTGTATGCCATCCGCATCATATCTGCTCAACTCTTCATGAAGCTCTCGCAGTTTTTAACTGTACACAATACCGATTCTTTCACAACAGCAGTGAATTAACTGAATAATGTACTGTATGTACAACTCATTATTTATGAACAAACACTACGAGGACCCGATCGCTGCATTGAAAACGTATTGTATGCAGAGATGTCACTTTTTTTTAGAAATAAATTGAATTTCTACTGTAAAGTCAAGTTTGATTCAGTTCAGTCAATGTTTAATTATGCGATTCAATTCTAGTGTAGTGTCAGTGTCAGAGCAGTTGGAAAGTGTTAGAGTCAGTGTCTGTGCATTCAACCATGATTCAAGTTATTCTGTGAACATACAGAAGATGATGCTCTTGTTCAGCTCGCTTCTGTTTATTTAAAGCAGTTCATTTCAGTGTTGATTCAAGTCTGTTCAGTTCAGTATTGATTCAGTTCAGCTCAGCGTTGATCCAACCCTGTTCAGTTTTGATTCAACTCAGTTCAGCTGTAATTCAACTCAGTGTATGCCAGCTTTGATTCAACTCAGCTCAGTGTTGATTCAACTCAGTCCATTTCAGTATTGATTCAGTTTTGTTTAGTGTTCATTCGGTTCTGTTCAGTGTTTATTCAACTCAGTTCAGCATTGATTCAGCTTTATTTAACGTTGATTCAGTTCTGTGCAGTGTGGATTCAACTCAGTTCAGTGTTGATTCAATTCTGTTCAGTGTTGATTAAACTCTGGTCATTTTGATGTTGATTCAACTATGTTGTGTTCAGTGTTGATTAAACTCAGTTCAGTGTTGATTAAGCTCAAATCAGTGTTGATTCAGCTTAGTTCAGTGTTGATAAAACTCAGTTCAGTGTTGATCAAACTCGGTTCAGTGTTGATTAACCTTAGTTCAGTGTTGATTCAGTTCTGTTCAGTGTCGATTCAGCTTAGTTCAGTGTTGATTCAGTTCTGTTCAATGTTGATTCAGCTTAGTTCAGTGTTGATTCAGTTCTGTTCAGTGTTGATTAAACTCTGTTCAGTGTTGATTAAGCTTAGTTCAGTGTTGATTCAGTTCTGTTCAGTGTTGATTAAGCTCAGTTCAGTGTTGATTAAGCTCAAATCAGTGTTGATTCAGCTTAGTTCAGTGTTGATAAAACTCAGTTCAGTGTTGATTAAGCTCAAATCAGTGTTGATTCAGCTTAGTTCAGTGTTGATCAAACTCTGTTCAGTGTTGATTAACCTTAGTTCAGTGTTGATTCAGTTCTGTTCAGTGTCGATTCAGCTTAGTTCAGTGTTGATTAAGCTCAGTTCAGTGTTGATTCAGCTTAGTTCAGTGTTGATTCAGTTCTGTTCAGTGTTGATTAAGCTTAGGTCAGTGTTGATTCAGTTCTGTTCAGTATTGATTCAAGTCAGTTCAACTATGTTGTGTTCAACTATGTTGTGTTCAGTGTTGATTAAGCTCAGTTCAGTGTTGATTCCGTTCTGTTCAATGTTGATTCAACTCTGTTCAGTGTTGATTAAGCTTAGTTCAGTGTTGATTCAGCTTAGTTCAGTGTTGATTCAGTTCTGTTCAATGTTGATTCAACTCTGTTCAGTGTTGATTAAGCTTAGTTCAGTGTTGATTCAGTTCTGTTCAGTGTTGATTCAGCTTAGTTCAGTGTTGATTCAGTTCTGTTCAATGTTGATTCAACTCTGGTCAGGGTTGATTAAGCTTAGTTCAGTGTTGATTCAGTTCTGTTCAGTGTTGATTAAACTCAGTTCAGTGTTGATCCAGTTCTGTTCAGTGTTGATTAAACTCTGTTCAGTGTTGATTAAGCTTAGTTCAGTGTTGATTCAGTTCTGTTCAGTGTTGATTAAACTCAGTTCAGTGTTGATCCAGTTCTGTTCAGTGTTGATTAAACTCTGTTCAGTGTTGATTAAGCTTAGTTCAGTGTTGATTCAGTTCTGTTCAGTGTTGATTAAACTCAGTTCAGTGTTGATCCAGTTCTGTTCAATGTTGATTCAACTCTGGTCAGGGTTGATTAAGCTTAGTTCAGTGTTGATTCAGCTTAGTTCAGTGTTGATTCCGTTCTGTTCAATGTTGATTCAACTCTGTTCAGTGTTGATTAAGCTTAGTTCAGTGTTGATTCAGTTTTGTTCAGTGTTGATTCAGCTTAGTTCAGTGTTGATTCAGTTCTGTTCAATGTTGATTCAACTCTGGTCAGGGTTGATTAAGCTTAGTTAAGTGTTGATTCAGTTCTGTTCAGTGTTGATTCAACTCAGTTCAGTGTTGATCCAGTTCTGTTCAGTGTTGATTAAACTCTGGTCAATTTGATGTTGATTCAACTCTGTTGTGTTCAGTGTTGATTAAGCTCAGTTCAGTGGTCATGAAGTTCTGTTCAGTGTTGATCCAACTGTTTAATTTAGTGTTTATCCAACTCTGTTCAGTTTAGTGTTAATTCTGCTCTGTTCAGGTCAGTGCTGATTCAGTTCAGTGGTCATGAAGTTCTGTTCAGTGTTGATTCAACTCTGTTTTGTTTAGTGTTGATTAAGCTCAGTTCAATTTTCATTCAGTTCTGTTCAGTGTTGATTCAACTGTTTCAGTTCAGCATTGATTCAACTCTGTTCAGTTCAGTGTGAATTCTACTCAGTTTATTGCATTGTTGACTCAGTTCAGTAACAGTGTCAATGTTGCAACGTCATTTTAATTCAATTCTGCTGTGACGCAGCTCTAGAGAAGACTGTCGTCATAATAAGTGTCATGTTTATTCATGATGTTTGTCATGTCATGATTATAAATGTGTCATCACAGTCTTATGAACACTCCTTCAAGTAAAGTGTCACAGGTGTGTGTTAGTGATGATGTTTCTGATGTTTTTATTGTTCAGGCCGCAGGTGGACGATGCACAGGAGACGGTTCTGAGTCCGGTGGTCAGCTGTGGTCCTCCTGGATCTCTACTGACCCGTCCTGTCATCCTGACCATGCACCACTGCGCAGAGGCCGACAGCGAAGACTGGCTCATCCAGCTCAAGAGCCAATCACAGCAGGGCCAGTGGGAGGTCAGTGGGCGGAGCTTAGATTGAATAAGGACACTTTTTTACAAGACGGTTATGAGCCAATCACAGCAGGGCCAGTGGGAGGTCAGTGGGCGGGGCTTAGATTAAATACAGACACTTTTCACAAGGTGGATTTGATGCATTTAATGGTCTCCTTGAAAGTTTTTAATATTTAGATTTTTGAAATGTGTTGAAAAAAACCTCCCCATTAAACAGAACTTGTTAAAGTTCTGCTTTAACTTATATTCTAATGTACAGTGTTACAATTTATATATATTTATATAAGAACAAGCGAGCACTGGGCCTGATTGGACGGTGAACTTGTTGCATTTTGTTGCATGAGTGTTTGTGTGAATGTTTTGACTGTGTCTGGAACAGGCCGAGGTCAGACGTGTTGCTCTGTTTGTGGGAGTGTGATGGTGTGTTTACATGCGTCACACGCTCTAACCCCTGCGGCGTCCCATACACAACCCGAGACAGCTGTCCTGCTCAACACACACACACAGACACACACACACACACACACACACACACACACACAAAGTTAATTAAAAGATGGTGGTGAAGAGCAGCCTGTTCTCATCAGGTGGACACACACAAGTTCCTAATATTGGCCCACCCACTGTCCCTGTCATTAAAGTGGGCCACAAGGAGGAGAAGTGTTGTGTGAACGAGCCTCCTCCATTGTTAGCGCACACACAATGGTGGAGAGTTAATTAGCCGAGCAGGTGGCGCTGAAGCCCACGCAGGAGCTGCCGTACACTCACACACACTGCACCATTCACAAACACACTGAATCACAACACACACTGACACTGTTATCATGATGGAGACCGAGTGAGTACAGATATTCATGTGTCATCATGGAGTTTAGATGATACTTCATATCATACTGTTGAGTCTTCATGATGCTGAACGGAAAGCTTTAGTGCTAAAACTTGGAGTGTGTTCATTCAGATGACTGACCCTGTGTTGGCAATGTTGTTAGGTAGGACTAAATGATCGCATTAATTGGGATCATTTTGGGATATTGGAAACCAAAATAAAAACCAATGTTGGGTTAAAAATCAATCAGTAATGCTTGTCATTTAAAGAAAGATTGTACTAGAAAGTGTAGGTGCTCTTGCTTTAAATGACTTGATCTGTATGCACTAGTCTCTCACTGGATATCACTAGTATCACTAATCCCCCACTAGACATCACTAGACTTTCAAAGGTCATAACTAGTATCACTATACATCACTGGTATCACTAGTCTCTCACAGACATCACTTATCTCACTAGTCTCTGACTAGACATCACTAGTCTTTCACAGCTCATCACTAGTATCACTAGTCTCCCATTAGACATCACTAGTATCACTAGTCTCCCACTAGACATCACTAGTCTTTCACAGGTCATCACTAGTATCACTAGTCTCCTATTAGACATCACTAGTATCACTAGTCTCCCACTAGACATCACTAGTCTTTCACAGGTCATCACTGGTATCACCGGTCTTCCACTAGACATCATTAGTATCACTAGTCTCCCATTGGACATCACTAGTATCACTAGTCTCCCACTAGACATTACTAGTCTTTCACAGGTCATCACTGGTATCACTAGTCTCCTATTAGACATCACTAGTATCACTAGTCTCCCACTAGACATCACTAGTCTTTCACAGGTCATCACTGGTATCACCGGTCTTCCACTAGACATCATTAGTATCACTAGTCTCCCATTGGACATCACTAGTATCACTAGTCTCCCACTAGACATTACTAGTCTTTCACAGGTCATCACTAGTATCACTAGTCTCCTATTAGACATCACTAGTATCACTAGTCTCCCACTAGACATCACTAGTCTTTCACAGGTCATCACTGGTATCACCGGTCTTCCACTAGACATCATTAGTATCACTAGTCTCCCATTGGACATCACTAGTATCACTAGTCTCCCACTAGACATTACTAGTCTTTCACAGGTCATCACTGGTATCACTAGTCTCCTATTAGACATCACTAGTATCACTAGTCTCCCACTAGACATCACTAGTCTTTCACAGGTCATCACTGGTATCACCGGTCTTCCACTAGACATCATTAGTATCACTAGTCTCCCATTGGACATCACTAGTATCACTAGTCTCCCACTAGACATTACTAGTCTTTCACAGGTCATCACTAGTATCACTAGTCTCCTATTAGACATCACTAGTATCACTAGTCTCCCACTAGACATCACTAGTCTTTCACAGGTCATCACTGGTATCACCGGTCTTCCACTAGACATCATTAGTGTCACTAGTCTCCCATTGGACATCACTAGTATCACTAGTCTCCCACTAGACATCACTAGTCTTTCACAGGTCATCACTGGTATCACTAATCTTCCACTAGACATCATTAGTATCACTAGTCTCCCATTAGACATCACTAGTCTTTCAAAGGTCATCACTAGTATCACTAATCTCTCACAGGTCACCACTATTATCACTAGTCTCCAAAAAATCATCACTAGTATTACAAGTCTCCAACAAGTCATTACTAGTCTCTCACAGGACATCATTAGTACCACTAGTCTCCAACAAGTCATCATTAGTATCACTAGTCTCTCACAGGTCATCACCAGTATCGCCAGTCTCCAACAAGTCATCACTAGTATCACTAGTCTCTCGCTTGACACCACTAGACTTTCAAAGGTCAAGATTAGTATCCTTAATCTCCAACAAGCCAGGATTAGTTTCACTAGTCTCTCACAAGTCATCACTAGTATCACTAATCTCCAACAAGTCATCACTAGTATCACTAATCTCCAACAAGTCATCACTAGTCTCTCACTGGACACCGGTGGTATCACCAGTCTCCAACAGGTCATCACTAGTATCACCAGTCTCCTACAGGTCATCACTAGTATCACTAGTCTCTCACAGGACATCACTAGTCTCTCACATGTCATCACTATTATCACTAGTCTCTCACATGTCATCACTATTATCACTAGTCTCTCACATGTCATCACTATTATCACTAGTCTCTCACATGTCATCACTATTATCACTAGTCTCTCACATGACATCACTAGTATCACTAGTCTCTCACATGACATCACTAGCCTCTCACAGGTTATCACTAGTATCACTAGTCTGCAACAGGACATCACTAGTCTTCTACAGGTCATCAAGTATCACTAGTCTCTCACAAGACATCACTAGTATCACTAGTCTCCTACAGGTCATCACTAGTCTCCCACAGGACATCACTAGTCCTTCAAATGGTCATCACTAGTACCACTAGTTTTTCACTAGACCTCACTAGTATCACTAACCTCCCACTAGACATCGATTGTCTCTCACAGGACATCACTAGTATCACTAGTCTCTCGCTGGTTATCACTAGTCTCTCACAGAACATCACTAGTCTTTTGCTAGTCATCACTAGTCTCTCACAGGACATCACTAGTCCTTCAAAAGGTCATCACTAGTACCACTAGTTTTTCACTAGACCTCACTAGTATCACTAACCTCCCACTAGACATCAATTGTCTCTCACAGGACATCACTAGTATCACTAGTCTCTCGCTGGTTATCACTAGTTTCTCACAGAACATTACTTGTTCCTTGCAAGTCATCACTAGTCTCTCACAGGTCATCACTAGTATCGCTAGTCTCTCACTGGTTATAACTAGTCTCTCACAGAACATCACTAGTATCACTAGTCTACTACAGGTCATCACTAATATCACTAGTCTATAGTCCTTCAAATGGTCATCACTAGTTTTTCACTAGACATCACTAGACTCCAACAGGTAATCACTAGTATCACTAGTCTCCTACAGGTCATCACTAATATCACTACTGTCTCACAGGACATCACTAGTCCTTCAAAAGGTCATCATCACTAGTTCCTCACTAGTTTTTCACTAGACCTCACTAGTATCACTAGCCTCCCACTAGTCATCACTTGTCTCTCACAGGACATCACTAGTATATCACTAGACTCCAACAGGTCATCACTAGTATCACTAGTCTCTCAAGTATCTCACTCTGCTCTGGTGTGATCTTGATCTTCACTACACTGGTTTTCTTTCTCATCCAGGATTTTGCAAAGATTTTCAGTCAGGTTTAGGTCAGGACTCTGGGCGGCCGTTTCATTATTTCAGTGTTTTCAGCTTTAGGAGCTTCTTAAGCTGTTTTTCTGTGTTCAGAGTTCATTATCCTTATCGGTATGACTCTCCATCAGTCTCTCCAGAACCTCAGCCTCAGTGAGGACTTAGTCTCATCTTTTGAAACATCAGAAACATAAGCAGCAGGAGCAGAAGATGCCAGTGGGCAGCTCCTGAAAGGAGGCCAAATGAAGCAAAAAGAGGCGTCCTGTAGTCTTGAGATGAACTCCTGTCAGATGTGAAGAAACGCTCTTCCCTCAATCTCTCAGAGATAATAATGAGTGCTCCTGCAGCCCGTCCTACACTTTCCACAGCACTCTTCATTATCCACACGCCTGCTCTCCGCACGCATGCATAATCTGATCCAGCGGAAAATACATGTTTGTTTGCCTCCGACGCATTTTCCATTTACCTCTAAATTGAATGCAAATTTAGTAAAAAAGAAAAAAAAAATCCTGTTTTCAACTTCCTGTATAAATGACACGCAGGAAGTCTCTCTTTCCTGGTCAGAAACACAGGCAGGAGTGTAGGCGGACAAAAAAACACCACTGAAGTATCATAACATAATCCATATGACTCATACGCACTCATGCATATTCACACTCACTGCGCCACATTCATTCACGCCATGCATTTTCATCTACTTATGCAAACCAATTTCTGAATCTGCTGCATTAACTTTTATGAATACTGGTTTGTAAAAACTTTTTAGACACATGCAGGCAGCATGGTGGCTCAGTGGTTAGCACTCTTGCCTCACAGCTAGAAGGTTGCTGGTTCGAGTCTCGGCTGTACCAGCTGGCATTTCTGTGTGGAGTTTGCATGTTCTCCCCGTGTTGGCGTGGGTTTCCTCCGGGTGCTTCAGTTTCCTTCACAGTCCAAACACATGTGCTATAGGGGAATTGATGAACTAAATTGGCCGTAGTGTATGAGTGTGTATGTGAATGAGTGTGTATGGGTGTTTCCCAGTACTGGGTTGCAGCTGGAAGGGCATACGCTGTGTAAAACATATGCTGTAGTAGTTGGTAGTTCATTCCGCTGTGGCAACCTCTGAAATAGAAACTAAGCCGAAGGAAAATGAATGAATGAATGACATATGCAGGCACTTTGGCATTAGTGAAATAGTCTTAAAGGAGGTTGGTGTCGTTATCTTGATCCCTTCGAGTGCTAATAGGCGTTAGCTGGAGCGACCTGAAAAAATACCATGTTTTTGTTTGTTTAGATTCACAATTTAAGAGGCAGTTGTTGTTAAATGCAGACATTACCCTGTACAGCTATGGCAGATCAGTTGGCGGTTCATTGTGCTGTGGTGACCCCTGATAAATAAGGTACTAAGCCAAAGGAAAATGATCATTCATTCATTTATTTTCCCTCTGCTTAGTCTCTATTCCAGAGGTCGCCACAGCGCAATGAACCTCCAACCACTCCAACACGTTCGCAGTGGATGCTACGCTGTGGATGTCCTTCCAGCTGCAACTCAGTACTAGGAAACACCCATACACACTCATTCACACACACACACCCATACACTACGGCCAATTTAGTTCATCAATTCCCCTACAGCGCATGTGTTTGGACTGTGGGGGAAACTGGAGCACCCGGAGGAAACCCACGCCAACACGGGGGGAAACTTGCAGGGCTCGAACCAGCCACCTTCTTGGTGTGAGGTGACAGTGATAACCACTAAGCCACTGTGCGAAGGAAAATGAATGAATGAATTTAGCAGACGTTTTAAAAGGTGATGCAAGTGTATAGTCCATATTCAGCTCCATTCTTCTTCTTTGTCTAAAAAAGCTTTGCACTGTAGATGTGTAACTGCGCTGATGTGACTGTGATGGAAGACAATATAACACACACACACACACACACACACACACACATTTGGACCTTTAAACATAAAGAGTGATCTATAACATCTGTCATCTGCCGTGCTCCTCATAATGTGGTGTGTTTGTGGCGACGGCCAGCGCAGACGATGATCATCACACATGGACAGAAAATATTGCCTTCACTGATGTGCTGCGTCCAAACACACATCCATCCCAGTCATTCAGAGACATTTCTCTGCTCTGGAAATATGAGTTTTCTCCCGCGTCATGCTGACTCTTTGATTCGATGTGTTTGCCGAGAGCTGTTCTCAAAATGTGTTTCATTTGGGAGCGTTTCTGGCTTTTTTTAACAGGCTATTTTTTCAAGACGGCCAAAAAATATACAAATGTAGCAACAAGAATCTTCCATGAATGTGTGCTGCAGCATTGGTTGTTTTTTAACAATATAATATAATATAATATAATATAATATAATATAATATAATATAATATAATATAATATAATATAATATAATAACATTTAATAATATAATGTAATAATGTATAATAATATATAATAATATAATAATATAATATAATATAATATAATTATATAATAATATAATATAATATAAAATAATAATATATAATAATATAATAATATATAATAATATAATATAATATAATAATATAACAATATAATATAATATAATATAATATAATATAATATAATATAATATAATAATGGCAACCCAGTGGCGCAGTAGGTAGTGCTGTTGCCTCACAGCAAGAACGTCGCTGGGTCGCAGGTTCGAACCTCGGCTGGGCTGGGTCAGTTGGCGTTTCTGTGTGGAGTTTGCATGTTCTCCCTGGGTTCGCGTGGGTTTCCTCCGGGTGCTCCGGTTTCCCCCACAGTCCAAAGACATGCGGTACAGGTGAATTGGGTAAGCTAAATTGTCCGTAGTGTATGAGTGTGAATGTGTGTGGAAGTTCCCAGAGATGGGTTGCGGCTGGAAGGGCATCCGCTGCGTAAAATCGTGCTGGATAAGTTGGCGGTTCATTCCGCTGTGGCGACCCCGCAAGGGACAAAGCCGACAAGAAAATGAATGAAATGAATGAATAATATAATAATATAATATAATATAATATAATATAATATAATATAATATAATATAATAATATATAATATAATATAATAATATATAATTATATAATAATATAATATAATATAATATAATAATGTATAATATAATATAATATAATATAATATAATATAATATAATATAATATAATATAATATAATAATATATAATATAATATAATAATATATAATTATATAATAATATAATATAATATAATATAATATAATAATGTATAATATAATATAATATAATATAATATAATATAATATAATAATGTATAATATAATATAATATAATATAATATAATATAATATAATATAATATAATAATGTATAATATAATATAATATAATAATGTATAATATAATATAATATAATATAATATAATATAATATAATATAATATAATATAATAATATAATATAATATAATAATATAATATATAATTATATAATAACATAATATAATATAATATAACTCATTCATTCATTTTCTTTTCGGCTTAGTCCCTTTATTAATCCGGGGTCGCCACAGTGGAATGAACCGCCAACTTATCCAGCATATGTTTTACGCAGCGGATGCCCTTCCAGCCGCAACCCATCACTGGGAAACATATATACACACTCATTCACACTCATACACTACGGACAATTTAGCTTACCCAATTCCCCTATAGCACATGTGTTTGGACTGTGGGGGAAACCGGAGCACCCGGAGGAAACCCACGCCAACACAGGGAGAACATGCAAACTCCACACAGAAGCGCCAACTGACCCAGCCGAGGCTCGAACCACTGACCTTCTTGCTGTGAGTCAAACGTGCTAGGAGTGTTTTGTGCACCTGATTTTCTGTGGTGTTGTACACTGATGAACATGTGATGTGTGTGAAGCAGTGCTGATGAAGCAGTGTTTTCTGTGCACGTTAGTGTGTGTGTGTGTGTGTGTGTGTCCTCTGATGAATGAACGCAGCGCTGCAGTAAATAAATCACTCTGGAAGCTGCATTAGCCCACTTTTCCATCCGGTTTGCTAATTATCTGTGCGATGGCGTTTCTCCCGCAGGATCCGTTACCGGGGCTAATGGCCACTCATAACACTGCTGTTTTACGCCACACACACACACACACACACACACACACACACACACACACTATAAACTATTTTAATTCCCTTTCTCTCCTCCATAATGGGCGCAAATTAATGAGAGTGTGGAGCTGATCTGAGCGGCAGGATTAACACTAATAGATGGAGACGCATCGCAGCTGAAGACACACACACACACACACACATCACACATACACATTACACAGACACACATACACATCATATTCGAATGTGCTGACCACAATACAGAGACACACTCACACATGCACACACATTCACATACACACACACACACACACTATTCCGCTCTCACATGCAAACACAAATCACACACACACTCACACATGCACACTCTCACACATCATATACAGTATTCATAGTCCCCCAAAATCATGCGCACACACACACACACACACACACACACACACACACACACACACACACACACACACACATGCACATACATCACATACAGTACACACGTGCAGACCACCATGAGACACACGCACTCACATATGCACACACACACACACACACATCACATACACATGTGCAGACCACCGCAATGAGACATACACACTCACACACACACACACAAACACACATACATACATACAGTACACACGTGCAGACCATCATGAGACACATACACTCACACATGCACACATCATATACAGAATGTACAGATGACCAAAATTATGCACACACACTCACACACACACACTCTCTCTCTGTCTCTCTCTCTCTCTCTCTCTCTCTCTCTGTCTCTCTCAAGACATACATCACACACAGATAACATATGCACAGATGACCAAAATAATACACACACACTCATATGCACACACAGACCACCATGAGACACACACATACACATCACATACAAATGGGTTCACCACCATAACGAGACACACTCACACACACACACAGACACACACACACTTCCGCTCTTACTCACTTGCACTCCCATGCACAGTACACACATATCACTCATACACATTGCATACATTCACACACTTGCCCTCACATGCACACACATGCTCTCACACACTTGCACTCACAAATGCACATAGCAAGTATCTGAGCAAATAAAAAGAGTGTGTGAGGCACGGTGGCTCAATGGTGTCACATTGCAAGAAGGTCGCTGGTTCGAGTCCCAGCTGAGCCAGTTGATATTTCTGTGTGTTGACAATTCCCAGTGTTGGTGTGGGTTTCCTCCGGGTGCTCCGGTTTCCCCCACAGTGTGTGAGTGTGTGTGAATGAGTGTGTATGGGTGTTTCCCAGTACTGGGTTGCAGCTGGAAGGGCATCCACTGTGTAAAACATATGCCAGAATAGACAGTTTAATCCAAAAAGTGTGTGCTAGGGATTAGGTATGGATGGCATATTCGAAAAAAATAACATTGAAGAATCAAAATAAATGTGAATCCAGGATCGCATCCTACTTGGCAAAATCACACTCACCGTGTTCTGATGTTGTTTTAAGCACTGAAACCATGTGTGTGTGTGTCTGTGTGTGTGCAGGACGTGGTAGTGGTGGGCGAGGAGAACTTCACCACCCCCTGCTACATCCAGCTGGACACGGAGGCCTGTCACCTGCTGACGGAGACGCTGGGCACCTACTGTCTGACGGGGCAGTCGGTCAGCGCCGCCGCCACCAAGAGGCTCAAACTGGCCATATTCGGGCCCGTCAGCTGCACCGCGCTGGAGTACAACATCAGAGTCTACTGTCTGGACGACACGCAGGACGCACTCAAGGTCAGAGGAGCTCACACATACACACCACAGAAACTCTCAGTCATGCAGAGAGAAAGCTGATCAGAGCGAGGTTGCCAGGTTGTGAAATAAAACCAGCACTTTCAGTAATTGCAACGCTAGTCCAAATTATTGTTTTGTTGTACAGTTTAAACTAAGATGTTTGACCGGGAGTGTGGATGGAGGATTGCTGACAATAGTGAAGACTGGGGGAAGGAAGGATTGTTGTATCACAGACTAAATTGAAGACCTGGGGGAGGTGGAGGATTGTGGACCACATTGAAGACCAGAGGGAAGAGGGTGGCGGTGGAGGATCGTTGACTAAGTTAATGATGGTGGTGGCAATGGAGGATCGTGGGCTCAATTGAAGACTGGGGGCGACGGGTGGCGGTGAAGGATCGTGGACTAAATTTAAACTGGGGGGGAGGGTGGCGGTGGAGGATCATAGACTAAATTGAAGATCGGTGGGGAGGGGGTGGCAGTGGAGGATCGTGGACTAAGTTGAAGACCGTTGGGGAGGGGGTGGCAGTGGAGGATCGTGGACTAAATTGAAGACCGTTGGGGAGGGGGTGGCAGTGGAGGATCGTGGACTAAATTGATGATGCGGGTGGCAATAGAGGATTGCAGACTAAATTGAGGACCGTTGGCGAGGGGGTGGCAGTGGAGGATCGTGGACTAAGTTGAAGACCTTTGGGGAGGGGGTGGCAGTGGAGGATCGTGGACTAAATTGAAGACCGTTGGCGAGGGAGTGGCAGTGGAGGATCGCAGACTAAATTGAAGACCGTTGGCGAGGGGGTGGCAGTGGAGGATCGTGGACTAAGTTGAAGACCGTTGGCGAGGGGGTGGCAGTGGAAGATCGTGGACTAAGTTGAAGACCGTTGGCAAGGGGGTGGCAGTGGAGGATCGTGGACTAAATTGATGATGCGGGTGGCGATGGAGGATCGCAGACTAAGTTGAAGACTGTTGGTGAGGGGGTGGCAGTGGAGGATCGCAGACTAAGTTGAAGACCGTTGGGGAGGGGGTGGCAGTGGAGGATCGTGGACTAAGTTGAAGACCGTTGGGGAGGGGGTGGCAGTGGAGGATCATAGACTAAGTTGAAGACCGTTGGGGAGGGGGTGGCAGTGGAGGATCGTGGACTAAATTGAAGACCGTTGGTGAGGGGTGTCAGTGGAGGATCGTGGACTAAATTGAAGACCGTTGGGGAGGGGGTGGCAGTGGAGGATCATAGACTAAGTTGAAGACCGTTGGGGAGGGGGTGGTGGTGGAGGATCGTGGACTAAATTGAAGACCGTTGGGGAGGGGGTGGTGGTGGAGGATCGTGGACTAAATTGAAGACCTTTGAGGAGGGGGGTGGCAGTGGAGGATCGTGGACTAAATTGAAGACCATTGGTGAGGGGGTGTCAGTGGAGGATCGTGGACTAAATTGAAGACCGTTGGGGAGGGGGTGGCAGTGGAGGATCGTGGACTAAGTTGAAGACCGTTGGGGAGGGGGTGGTGGTGGAGGATCGTGGACTAAATTGAAGACCTTTGAGGAGGGGGTGGCAGTGGAGGATCGTGGACTAAATTGAAGACCATTGGGGAGGGGTGGCAGTGGAGGATCATGGACTAAATTGAAGACCATTGGGGAGGGGTGGCAGTGGAGGATCGTGGACTAAATTGAAGACCTTTGGGGTGGGGGTGGCAGTGGAGGATCGTGGACTAAATTGAAGACCTTTGGGGAGGGGGTGGCAGTGGAGGATCGTGGACTAAATTAAAGACCATTGGGGAGGGGGTGGCCGTGGAGGATCAGGGACTAAATTGAAGACCATTGGGGAGGGGTGGCAGTGGAGGATCAGGGACTAAATTGAAGACCATTGGGGAGGGGGTGGCCGTGGAGGATCAGGGACTAAATTGAAGACCATTGGGGAGGGGTGGCAGTGGAGGATCGTGGACTAAATTGAAGACCTTTGGGGAGGGGGTGGCAGTGGAGGATCGTTTACTAAATTGAAGACCATTGGGGAGGGGGTGGCAGTGGAGGATCGTCGACTAAATTGAAGACGTTTGGGGAGGAGGTGGCAGTGGAGGATCGTGGACTAAATTGAAGACCTTTGGGGAGGGGGTGGCCGTGGAGGATCGTGGACTAAATTGAAGACCTTTGGGGAGGAGGTGGCCGTAGAGGATCGTGGACTAAATTGAAGACCATTGGGGAGGAGGTGGCCGTGGAGGATAGTGGACTAAATTGAAGACCTTTGGGGAGGGGGTGGCAGTGGAGGATCGTGGACTAAATTGAAG
>LR812528.1:1605796-1638259 GCA_903798195.1 Danio kyathit
CACACACACACACACACACACACACACACACAGTCACACACACACACATTCAAAAACACATGCATACGATGCAGTACACACTCACTTTCATACACACACAAAATTACACACACACACAGACACACACACACACACACACACACACACAGTCACACACACACACATTCAAAAACACATGCATACGATGCAGTACACACTCACTTTCATACACACACAAAATTACACACACACACACACACACATGCACAGTCACACACATTCAAAAACACATGCATACAATACAGTACACACTCACTTTCATACACACACAAAAATACACACACACACACACACACACACACAGTCACACACACACACATTCAAAAACACATGCATACGATGCAGTACACACTCACTTTCATACACACACAAAAATACACACACACACACACACACACACACACAGTCACACACACACACATTCAAAAACACATGCATACGATGCAGTACACACTCACTTTCATACACACACAAAAATACACACACACACACACACACACACACACACACACACACACACACACACACACACACACAGTCACACACACACACACATTCAAAAACACATGCATACGATGCAGTACACACTCACTTTCATACACACACAAATTACACACACACACACACACGCAGTCGCACACACAAACACACACACATTCAAATACACACGCATACGATGCAGTACACATTCACTTTCATACATACACAAAATTACACACACACAGACATGCACAGTCGCACACACACACACACACACTCTCATTTTCTATCACAAACACACACTGCTCCGCCTTCTCTGTGGTGTTTCTCTGTGTGTGTTCAGTGTTGTACAGCAGATGGCGCTGTTACACACATAATGGCAGAGGGCAGAGTCTCTGCTGAGTTTGTTCATCCACATCAGACACATCATATAACGTCACTGAATGAAATGTGGATTCTCTGCAGAGGAGTGTGACTGTGCTGTACAGGTGTTTGTGTTGAAGAATACACTGCAGATTAGTATTTCTTAAGTTGCCATCGGCAGCATTTATAATCAGCAGATCCTCCAAAAGAGCAGAAGATCTCCTCTACTAATTAAATCTGCATAGAAATCGTCCAGCAGATGTTTTAGATTAGTATGTGAGGATGTGCAGTTGTTTCTGTCAATAACCCTCACAGAATTAGGGTTCGGGTTAGCCCAGAATTGTATTAACCTGAGAGAAAAATCAATGGATGTCTATGTAATGTCCTCACTAAGATAGAGAACCTAACCTGTGTGTGTGTGTGTTTGTGTCAGGACTCTCAGTGCATCGACACGTCTCTCCTGGATCCGGCCAGTAACATCACCACTCTGGTGGGTCCGAACGCTTTCCGCATCCCGCTGTCCATCCGGCAGAAGCTGTGCGGGAGTCTGGACGCTCCACAGACCCGCGGCAATGACTGGAGGATGCTGGCTCACAAACTCAACCTGGACAGGTCAGATATACAGATATACCTGCTCATTAATATGTATAATTGGCAGCATTAACTACCAATACAGTGCTGCAATCAGTGTTGGGGGAAGTTACTTTAGGACAGTGGTTCCCAAAGTGTGGATCGGAACCCCTTGGGGGGGTCGTGTGAGAATGACAGCGGGTCGCTTGGTGATTTCCAGAATCAGGTAGAGTTTGTTGAAATATTAAAGTTACCATATATTAGCCATGGTCAGGGCCAGACGGAATCTGCGGATGTTTTTTGCTATTCCTGCGGAGAATTTTGATAAAAATCTGCGGATTTCTGCGGAATTATTTTGGGAGTATCATAACTAAATCCTTAATATGTGAAATAAAAAATAATATCTTTTTAACTTGTATTTAATGTTTAAAATGCAAATCCAATTAGATTAACTGTAAATAGTTAACTTTAAGTAAATAAACAGAATTAATGATAGGCTAAAAATCTGCGGAAAATCTGCAGAAAATATGCGGAATTCTGCGCGCGCAGATTCTGTGTGGGCCTAGCCATGGCCCACAGAAGATAAACATAGTAGATTTTAATAGTACAAAAACAACAGCATGCAAATGAAAAGCCTTTAAATTATATATATTGTTCGTAGTATTTACATTAGATTAACAACACAGCAATAGTGTCAGAGGCAGCAGATTGATTTTTATAGTTATAGAACCTTTATGGCAATCAAATACATTAAATATTACAGTTTTTTCTGAATGCTTAAACTCTAACCGAGATTCTTATAGCACAATTTATAAAACGATTAATTCTTATAGCAAAACCCCTCACTGAGTTTGCTAAATTAAAAGCACAAACACTGCTTTGCACTAAGTTTGCAATTTTGTAAAACACACTTTGCAAAATTGTAGGTACAATCCACTGCACAGCACTCTTTTGCAGAACTGTAAACACAACTCACTGCTTTACACTGAATTTCCAAATGATCAACACACTCCTAGCAAAACTATACACATGTCTGGCTGTTATTTACACTATTTTGCCCTCTGTCTGGCACACTGTCACATGTGAAAACTGATTTAGATCATTAGTTCACTTTGCAATCAGATATTTTCCCCGGTGCCTTGAACTAGAGGACATTGCATGTGATGTAGATGAAATTTTGTGGCCGGACCCAAAGAGACGACACGATGTAGTCAGATTTTTTTTTTTTCTTAGTGAAATTACTATTTTGTTTTTGATTTGGAAAATCTCTTGTGTTTGTTTTGATGTGTGTAAATAAACACCAGTACTGTAAGTTTGCATCCCTGTATGTTTACAGAACTATGGTATGACCTCAAACTGACATAGCCTAGCTTGTGCTCAGAGAAGGCAAAAGCCAGACATTTTTCATTATTTTCTTTATAATTTTTTATATTTGCCTTTCAAAAACACAACAATTTAGGCCAAACTCAAATCAAACATAATGTTGCACACACTGACTGAGACATGTCATACAGTGAATCAAATATAAAGCCATAAAATTACACAAAACAAACAAACAAACATACAAATAAACCAACAAACAACAAAAAAATATATATAATAACTTGACAAAAAAGAACAACATAACGCGCAGACATCAAATAGAAACTCTGTAAGGGGTTAAATAAAGGCATATTCTTGAAACAAATCATATAATGTTTAGTCTTCTCACTCTTCATTACTTTTTAAAGCTTCTACATTGGTGACAAACTCCTTTTTAAAGATCAGTTGAGGAGCTGTTTTTAAAGCAAAAGCCAGATGTAGTTTTTATTCATTCCATCAGTGTGTAGTTGGAGCATTGTGTGCTTATTATTGTGATGGCTTGTGTTAAATGTTTGATACAAAAATACCATTTTTACGAGGGTTTGAAGAGTTAAGCAAGGTTTATCAGCTTTTGCAAGAGAACTAAACTGTTTTGCAGATTTGGTGAAGGGTTTACTTATTAGTGTGTAGAGTTTTGCAAAAATAGCCAAAAGTTACAAAAAATGTGCTTAAGCATTCAGAAAAAACTGTAATACAGGTCACAACTGAACATTGAGGATGATCTCTGAGTGGTGGGCTCCAAAATTAAAATACATTAAACCAAGAATAGACTCATGCTGAAAACATTGTGCCCACCGGTCTCAATAGTTGAAGTTAATAATATTAATAAATTATTTAATAAATTAAACAAATTAATAAATGACTATAAAACTGATATGGTTGTGTCACGATCACCAGCGATCTAACTACCAGAGATCGCTGGTAAACACTCACATTCACATAGGACTACAAATCTGCAGGTTTATGGACTACAGATCCAGTCATGCAACACACACACTCACCTGCTCCAAGTCGCCATTGATTAGACACTCACAGCTGAAGCTGCTTCTGGACTGATTACTGCATTATAAATATAGCACACGTAAGCTGCGGTCACACTGCACTTTTCTCCCTATAGACTTTCATTCATATGCACGCGAATGCGTCAGACCGGAAACGCAAGCTCATGCATCGAGTTTCGCAGATCACTGTGGTGTAAAGTTTAAGCTTGGTGAGCTCTGACCTGCGAAATCGCATCACTTGACTACGTGAGACCAATCGGGGATCAAAACATGACCTCTCTGAACAGAAATTTAAAACATGGAGCAATCACTCGCTTTTTTAATGTCTAATCATCTTGTTTAATCTCGCCCCTTGTCGCAGCGCCGTACGACAGAATTTCGCACGCACAAACTCTAGTGTGACCGCAGCTTAACACACAGTTGTTGCTGAGTCTGAGTTAGCTGTATAGTGACATTACAACACGTTTCCTTTGTCACTATAGACTCAGCAACAACTGTGTGTGTGCTGTATATATAGCGCAGTAATCAGTCCAGAAGCAGCTTCAGCTGTGTGTCTTATCAATGGTGACTTGGAGCAGGTGAGTGTGTGAGTTGCATGACTAGATCTGTAGTCCATAAACCAGCAGATTTGTAGTCCTGTGGGAATGTGAGTGTTTAACAGCGATCTCTGGTAGTTAGATCGCTGGTGATCGTGACAGGTTGTTAGACTGTTGCACTTTTTTGTGCTGTCAATATGCTCCTGTTTATACGGGTCTATTGTTGTGTACAAAATGTTTGTATATTTAAAACCACCTCAGAGGAATTTGGGGGTCGCGAGTCACTGCCATTGTTATATTAGGGGCTGCGGGCTGAAAAGTTTGGAAACCCCTGCTTAAGAAAGTAATGCATTACAATATAGAGTACAACATTCCCCAAAAATGTGACTAGTTGTGTTACTTAGTTACTTTTTATTGTAAGTAATGCGTTACGTTACTTTTGAGTTACTTTCTCTGAGGCTTGATCTGTTACAGAACTTGTTTTTTCTGTCTTTTTTTAATAGAGGAGCTCTGCTATTAACAATGCGCTGTATGATCCACGCCTTCATTTACCCTTAAAAACACAACAAAAATAATGTTTCAGGATAATGTTATCTGAGAACTTCCTGACCCCAGAGCTAAACATGCCATATATACAGATTATGGAAAGTTTAAAGCTATGTGTTTGCTACTTGTGTACTATTTGTCTTAGGTAAAATCACTGTCCACTGAAACTATAATCCCCTTTTCCTTTTCTTCGATGTGTTATAAAATAATGAACACATTCTCTCATTGACTGTGTGATTCATTGTGACTATTTTCATTTTAATTCAGCAATTTATTTTTTAAAAGTGAATTAATGAAACTAAAAAGTAACTCAAATATTATTTATTTTTTTAAAGTAGTGCTACTTTACTCGTTACGTCATTTAGCAACTTTCAGAAATATTTTTTTCCACCTTAAGCAACTTCCTCTGAAAATGAGTTTATAATAGTTAAAATATACAGTAGGCACCTTCAATAAAAATAGGCATGTTCATCAGCTTTTTAAACACAGTTACAGTTATTTGTAACAGTTATATTATATATTATATAAGATATAATGTGTTGTGCAGGCACGTGCAGAGATGGGGGCTTTGGGTGCTTGAGCCCCTGCCCTTTTTTCTCCTGGAGAGAAAGTGCCCCATTGAAAATGAATGACTTCCGGCTACTTTGACGCCGCTTTCGGTGTGAATGTACAGTAAAAGTCAGCACGTTGGCTGTGTTTGCCGCCTAGGTCGCCTCTATGAATGCGCCGGCCCTGATTTTAGTACCTGTAATCAAATTAAAATTAAATTAGACTACATTAACGCGTTACTCCCAACTCTGGTCATTATGAACACATTGAGTAGGCCTACATTGTATTTATTTTTTGATGCAGGTACATAGTAGTTAAAGCCACCCAATATAAAGAGTTACCGCTTTTTTAAATTCTGCTTTACTATATTATTGAACGAGATCATCCGAATGCGCGTATATAAAACTTTACCTCAATAGTTTTTCTGTCTGTCCGCAGGTATCTCAACTACTTCGCCACCAAGTCGAGTCCGACCGGAGTGATCCTGGACCTGTGGGAGGCGCAGCACTTCCCTGACGGGAACCTGAACCGGCTGGCGGCTGTGCTGGAGGAAATGGGACGACACGAGGGCATCATAGCAGAACACTGACCCGCCGGACCCCCGCGGCCAGATCACTGTGAGCACGCAGACCTGCTCCGGAAGACAACACAAAGAGGAAGAGGAAGAAAACGGGAAGAGGAAAATAATAGGAAGAGGAATAAAACAGGAAGAGGGAGAGAACGGGAAGAGGAAGAGGAATAAAACAGGAAGAGGAAGAGAAGGGGAAGAGGAACAAAACAGGAAGATGAAAAGAATGTGAAGAGGAAGAGGTAAAGAACAGGAAGAGAATGGAAAGAGGATGAAAAAAGGAAGAGAGCAGCAAGAGGAAAATTAATAAAACAGGAAGAGGAAGAGAACGAGAGAGGAAATAGGAAATAAACAGGAAGAGGAAGAGAACGGGAAAAGGAAGTCCTCTGCAGTCCTCTACTAGTCCAATCAGTTTCCCAGGAAACGCCCCTTCTGCTGTCCAAATATCCTCCGAGAGCGACGTCACCATCAAAACAAACACGTGGAGGATCCTCTATAGGAGGACGTGTTGAAGATGCCTTTATTTATACGCTCATATCCGTTCTTATGGTTTTCCTTATTTTATTGCGCCATCCAGTGGACGAGCCCTGTAACTACACGTCCAGCCTCTTATGTGTGTGTGTGTGTGTGTGTGTGTGTGTGTGTATGTATGTGAGCGAACACATTTTAACTGTTTAACAGTGTTATTCTTACTCTGAGGTTATGTTTTCTTCATTATTAATTTTGTTTTGTTTACTAGTGATCTGTATCTAATGGAAAATGTAGAAGAAAAGACAAACAAAAGACTAATCGGGGGAGCAGATTCATGCTGTGGGACTGAACTCTGGAGTTTTCCGGCAGGGTGTGAATAAAAAAGCTGATCGGACTTTAGTGATGGTGCATGCGGAGCTGCTGCGGTCACACATGTACAAAGATCAGCTGGACTAATAGCCATTCCTGAGTGTGTGTGTGTGTGTGTGTGTGTGTGTGTGTGTGTGTTTCCGGCGTCTCACTTCACCTTCAGTTTCTCTTGTACGAGTTGAGCAGATTTCTAAAGCTGTCTATGCAAATTCTGCATCCTTTATGAAACAAATTATACATGCTTAAAAAACAAAACAGAAACCGCTAGCAGTCGCTCTCCATAGCTGTCATAGCATTATTATATTTATAGTGAGGATGTGACTTATTCTTTTATGGCACGTTCATGGTGTAATTTGCAAAAACGCTTGCATCTCCTCTGTGAAGTTTCTGTACAAACTGTAAGAAAGAATTTTTAAACAGGTAATAAATTATATTTATATGCAACACTGAGTTTTGGGTTCGTCCTGCTTTTGTTGAGGGTGGAGGGAGTGATGGATAACCTTTACACCCACCATTATAAAGATGACATGAAGAGTTCAGATGCAAAAACCTCTGAATTTTTCTCCTAAAATGAGCATTTCTCTCAGCCTCCTGTGTTTATGTTCAGTTATTTCACTTTAAAGGCAATGAAAAGAACTTATTCGTCACTATAAAAGTAAAATTAGTGAGCCTACACACTGAAGCCTGATTAAAAAATGCTCATTTTAGGATTTTTTCCTGCAGCTTAGTTCCTTATTCTTCAGGGGTCGCCACAGCGGAATGAACCGCCAACTATTCCAACATATGTTTTACACAGCGGATGCCATTCCAGCTGCAACCCAGTACTGGGAAACACCCATACACACTCATTCACACACTACAGCCTATTTAGTTCATCAATTCCCCTATAGCGCATGTGTTTGGACTGTGAGGGAAACCGGAGCTCCCAGAGGAAACCCACACCAACACGGGGAGAACATGCAAAGTCCTTTATTAATCAGGGGTTGTCACAGTGGAATGAACCGCCAACTTATCCAGCCTGTTTTATGCAGCAGATTCCCTTCCCAACACTGGGAAACACCCATACGCTCTTGCATTCACACACATACACTACAGCCACCCGGAGGAAACCCACGCCAACACGGGGAGAACATGCAAACTCCACACAGAAATGACAACTGGCCCAGCCAGGACTCGAACTAGCAACCTTCTAGCTGTGAGGCCACAGTGCTAACCACTGAGCCACTGTGCCGCCCAATACAGTTATATTATTGCATTATAAGTGAGAGAGATACGAACAGAAGTGTGGGAAGTAAGCAGAAAGGTTTCTGTAGTGATCTTCCTGAAACTTTAACTCACTTATTCTGGACCTTTCTGTCCTCACATGCATTGCTTTTTCATTTAAACATGTTGTTTTTGGCTTATATGGACACACCAAAAGAAGACAATAGGGGGTATAATATTAGGGTATAAATTAATTTTTATTTTAACAAAATTGTATATTCATAAGTGCAAATACACCAACGATAAGCCATTTTTACCTGTGAAAATTAAATAAAATATTCAGAGAAATTATCAAAATTGTAAAAGACCTTAATCTATTTGGAAAATCTAATATTAATAATTAATGAATTTAGTTGTATTATTATATTACTTGTATTTGTGCTCTAAACTTTATTTTACGGTTTTACCTTTATTTTTTAGGCCCCGGTCCAGTTTTGTTCTCTAATCTTTATATTGTCTTTATTTTGTAATTATATAATAAAATTAAAAGTAAGCGGAAGGAAACGGAAGTGACGAGTACATTACCTGAGAAGGGGCGTGGCCAGATTTGTTAGATGGATGGTGTGTTTACACGGAGCGCCCGCGGACACCGAACCCTAAAAAATGACTAGTTTTGCGGTGTTGCCGATTGCAGTATTTGTCCAAACCGGTTCGCCTGCCGCCAAAGAGTTCCTGAAAAACAAATGTGGCTGCTGAGATTGTGAAATTAGCTGCTCTCGAGGACCCGGTGTGATATGGACGCCAAATCACGGAGAAGATTGGTTCCGCATCGGTGCAACGGGACTTCGCAGGTACTTTAATTTTCCTCTGGTTAAAGCCTTTTAAACTCCCTAACTAGTTTGCTTCAAATGGAGACATGTGCGTGCAAATAGGGCTGCTATAATTTGGTGGAAATGTTTAACTTGAATGGGGTAAATCACCAAGAGGCGACACTGTGTTGGGTAACAGCCGCTAGTGTCACGCGGCGGCCATTTTGGAATAGAGGTAAAGTTGGTTTTATATTCAGATATTCAGACTTTCTCCTTAATAATATAACTTCATTAAAGTATTCTTTGCAAATTCTAAATAGGGAAATCATATTAGTAGCCAATTATTATCAAAGTACAACATTGTTCACAGTCAATTAGATAGTGTTAATGTTGTTTTGAAGTCATACTTGTATGCTAATTCCGATCGAATATTCAAAGTAACATGGTAAACACTATAGAGACTTCTAAATGAACGAATGTGCGAATATAAAACCAACTTTACCTCTATGTCAGACAGAATTAATTAAAATATTGAGTTAAATATGACTTAAAATATTATATATTAATACACCTCCATTGAAAAGCAACATTTTAAACAATATCTCAATGAAAAGAAAACAATTTCCAAAATGTTTGCAAGACTTTTACATAGAGGTAAAGTTGGTTTATATTCGGATATTCAGACATTCTGCTTAATAATATAATTTCAGAAATGTATTCTTTGCAAATTCTAAATTGGGAAATCATATTAGCAGCCAATGACTATTATAGAGGTAAAGTGGGTTTTATATTCGCACATTCGTTCATTTAGAAGTCTCTATATTGTTTACCATGTTACTTTGAATATTCAATTGGAATTAGCATGCAAATATGACTTCAAAACAACATTAACTATCTAATTGACTGTAAACAATGTTGTACTTTGATAGTCATTGGCTGCTTATATGATTTCACTATTTAGAATTTGCAAATAATACTTTTCTGAAATTATGTTATTAAGGAGAACGTCTAAATATCCGAATATAAAACCAACTTTACCTCTATATGACTATTAGCAAATTGAGGTAAAGTTGGTTTTATATTCGCACATTGGTTCAACTGTCTCTATATTGTTTACCACGCTAATTTGCATATTCACGGCTCAGCTGTTCAGACTGACACCGACACAAGGAGTCATGATGTTAAATTGTTTCTTTTAATGGCAGCAGTAAAAAACTGAACAGTTATTTGAACTGTACAAGCTAAAAATTAACATTTATTTTTATATATTTTATTAATCTACAAAGTGTGCAGTTTTTGTCACTGCAGTGTATCTTAAATGGGCTTATTTACTTACTAAATAAATAGAGGTAAAGTTGGTTTTATATTTAGATATTCAGACATTCTGCTTAATAATATAATTTCAGAAATGTATTATTTGCTAATTCTAAATAGTGAAATCATATTAGCAGCCAATGACGGTAAAGTCTAGATCGGATACGCGGCTGGCCGGAAGTGCGATATGCACATTAATATAGCATAGAGGTAAAGTTGGTTTTATATTCGCACATTCGTTCATTTAGAAGTCTCTATATTGTTTACCATGTTACTTTGAATATTCGATCAGAATTAGCATACAAGTATGACTTCAAAACATTATTAACATTATCTAATTGACTGTAAACAATGTTGTACTTTGATAATAATTGGCTGCTAATATGATTTCACTATTTAGAATTTGCAAAGAATACTTTAATGAAATTATATTATTAAGGAGAAAGTCTGAATATCTGAATATAAAACCAACTTTACCTCTATTAATATAGCTGCGTTTTTTAATGACACTTTATAACAATAATTAATATTTTTACAGTACTGTGACGGTTGGGGTGGGGGTAGGGGCTAAGAAATACAATTTATTGGGTAATTTAATAGATAAGATAAATAATACTCAGCACAACTACTGTTTTTACATAGAGGTAAAGTTGGTTTTATATTCGGATATTCAGACATTCTCCTTAATAATATAACTTCAAAAATGTATTATTTGCAAATTCTAAATAGTGAAATCATATTAGCAGCCAATGACTATCAAAGTACAACATTGTTCACAGTCAATTAGATAGTGTTAATGTTGTTTTGAAGTCATACTTGCATGCTAATTCCAATCGAATACTCAAAGTAACATGGTAAACAATATAGAGACTTCTAAATGAACAAATGTGTGTATATAAAACCAACTTTACCTCTACTGTTTTTACGCTTCTGTGACGGTTGGGTTTAGGGTTGGGGTGGGGGTAGACGATAATAAAATACAATAAATTGGAAATTTCATAAATTATTCTCGTTAACCTCCAGTCGCAAACGTATCCGATCTAGCAACAACCGCCAATGACTATCAAAGTACAGCATTGTTTACAGTCAATTAGATAGTGTTAATGTTGTTTTGAAGTCATACTTGCATACTAATTCTGATCGAATATTCAAAGTAACATGGTAAACAATATAGAGACTGCTAAATGAATGAATGTGTGTATATAAAACCAACTATAGCTCTATTTAGCTTGTTCATTAAAAGAAGTTATGATTTGGCGCTGTATATAAAATGTAATTAACTTGACTTTAAGGGGGGCGGGGTGCCCTCTTATATAATGTTAGGGGAAACACTGCTGCTAATATGATTCCACTGTTTAGAATTTGCAAATAAAACTTTTCAGAAATGATATTATTTAGAGGAAAGTCAGAATGTGCCAATATAAAACCAACTTTACCTCAATCTTAAAAACAACATTAAAGGTGCTGTATGTAAGTTTTTGACTCTTCTAAAGCATAAAAACACCATAATATGTGTGCAGATATTTAAGAAACATCCCAAGTGAACATACTTGTTTAACTGAAAAACAATGCTGAAGTCAGATATTCTGCTTTGAAAATGGGTTTTCCGTGCCGGAACGCTGTCTTTGTTTACATAAATTTCATATGCACGATGCCAGTTTAGCCAATTATATGTCAGCACCCCGGGTTGCCTTGTTGGAAAACAGCGTATTTCATTCATTCAGAAAGACTCTGAAAGCGTGCGTCCGTGACCAAAAAGAACAGTATGGGAGACAGATGCAGTTCCACATGAGGTTATTAATTAGCAAATTACATAAATATTACGAACGTAAACATTAGGTGAGCAGGTTACATTGTAACCGCGTGTCCTAACAACATGCTGTGACGAGAGAGGCAGTGATCAGCTATTTGGCTGTTTGCACCAGACGAGACACGGCAGAAATGTAAATACAGCCTTTCAGAAGCACAGAATATGCACTCGCTCACGAAATACATGTTAACCCACTTTAACATCAATGTAGATGCTGAATCACTCATATGTGTTTAGTTCTAAAGTTCAATTTCAGACGGTTTATTGTATTTTCAAGATCTGAGGTGAACTTTCTGCTTTCAGTATATGGCAACAAATGCCATGTAAAATGCATTCAAACTCGCATTGTTAGCATTTAGCACAGAATAAAGCACACAAGGCTTACCTGAGGTAATCTAGCTGTCATAGGTTTCTGTTGTTCAGCTGTGAGAAATAGAAGCCATTTCTAATATATCAATTCGAGGTGTTGGTTAGGACAAAAACTCCTTTTAATATGGAAAATATTCCCTCTATCGCGTGTCGTTGCTTTTATTTAGAACACAGTTTAAATCGCTCGCTCCTGTACACAATCTGGCATCCCAGCGTACTTTTATTATGATCCAGGAGTGCAATACCTAGTTCAACCACTGGGTGTCAAACTTACATACTGCACCTTTAACACTGTTTATTTGACTGTGAACAATGCTGTACTTTGATAGTCATTCTCTGCTAATATGATTTCGCTATTTAGAGTTTGCAAATAATACTTTTATGAAATAATATTATTTAGGGGAAAGTCCAAATGTGCGAATATAAAACTTCTGTTTTTCTAAAAATGATATTTTCTTTGGTTTATTAGGGTCAGATATTAATATTCAATTTGTATTGAACAATATTCTAATTTTGGAGAAGTGTTATATTCATAAATGCAAGTGCCTTAAAACGACTGTTTTTGGTTTTCCACAATGAATTTAGGTTATACTGTAAATCTTTAAAGTTGGTAAAATCAAAATTAGCAAGAAGACTTAAGTTTATTGAAACAAACTAAATTAATAGAAGAGTGTTTTTTTTAGATAAAGTTGGTTTTATATTTGCACATTCTGACTTTCCTCTTAATAATATAATTTCATAAAAGTATTAATTGCAAACTCTAAATAGGGAAATCATATTAGCAGTCAATGACTATCAAAGTACAACATTGTTCACAGTCAATTAGATAGTGCTAATGTTATTTTGAAGTCATACTTGTATGCTAATTTTGATCGAATAATCAAAGTAACATGGTAAACAATATAGAGACTTCTAAATGAACAAATGTGTGTATATAAAACCCACTTTACCTCTATGAAATCATATTAGCAGCCAATGGCTATCAAAGTACAACATTGTTCACAGTCAGATAAACAGTGTTCATGTTGTTTTAAGTCACACTTGCTGGTTAATTCAGAGCTAATATTCAAAGTGCCATGGTAAACAATATACAGAGCATGTCACAAATTGTCACTGAACGAATGTGTGAATATAATATACTCTCCACAGCTAGTGCTTTTCAGTCAATGATGAACTTCCGGTGAAAGCTTTATGTGTTTTCAGTTTCATAAGTTTCCTTTTACAGCATCGATGTTGTAATGTAATTCATATAAAATCAGTTAAATAGACTTAAGCATCCATTTGATTTTTAAAGCGTAAAAAGAGACCGTTTTAAAGCATTTAACCACAGGCGCCGTCGTTAACCGCAGACCAGTGCAGAAACTCCATTGAAAATACTGGGGTAAAATTAATGTCCATACTTTAAAGACATGGTGCGGAAAAATAGAATTTGGTCTTGTAGTGAAGATCGCTGGTTTTAAAGAAATCAGATCTTAAACGCGGCGATTTTGTATGGGATGACTATATATAGGTAAAGTTGGTTTTATATGCGCACATCCAGTCATTTAACTGTCTCTATATTGTTTACCACACTAATTTGAATATTCGATCTGAATTAGCATGCAAGTATGACTTCAAAACAACATTAGCACTATAAAATTGACTGTAAACATGGTTGTACTTTGATAACCATTGGCTCCTAATATGATTTCTCTATTTAGAATTTGCAAAGAATACTTTTCTGAAATTATAATATTAAGCAGAATGTCTAAATATGTGAATTTAAAACCAACTTTACCTCTATCGATGCTGTACAATTATCTTTATGAAATTGAAAATAGTCTAATGATTGTGTTTTAGGCATATATAATTAAAATAAATAAATAATATTACATGCAAGCAAAATATAGGCTCATATATTGAAAAATAAATTATATTACATATAAGCAAAATATATGCCGATATATTTAAAAATTAGTACATATTACATATACCCAAAATATATGCTTATATACTTAAATAATACAACATATAAGCAAATGTAGGCTCATGCAATATTAGTATTAGTATAATAAATAATATATATATATATAACCAAAATGTACGACCATATGACTAAGTAAATAAATAATATTACATATAGGCAAAATATAGGCTCATATAATTTAAATGAACAATATTACATGTAACCAAAATATAGGCTCAAATAATTGAAAATAAATACCTATTACATATAACCAAAATATATGCTTATATAAATAAAATAAAAAATACAACAACATATAAGCAAAATGTAGTGTTTTGTAATTAAAATAAATAAATAATATAACACATAATATAGGCTCATAATTAAAATAAATATATAATATTACATTTAAGCAAAATATAGCCTCATATAATTAATAATAAATACATATTACATATAACCGAAATATATGCTGATATTATTAAAATAAATAATACAACATATAAGCAAGATATGGGCTCATATAATTAAAAGTAAATGAATGATTAATACATATAAGCAAAATATAGGCTCATATAATAAAAATAGATAAATAATGTTACATATAGGTAAAATAGAGGCGTTCATATCTACAATAAATATCCAGTATTACATATAACCAAAATATAGGCTTAATTTCAAAGGGATAATCAACAATTATTGATAAATCTTAGCCATAATTGTGGGCTTTTGCTGCTGCTTAAGTTTAACACAGTCTTTTTGATCAATCATCAGTCGTTTTAATTTAAAGTAACTGTAATGGTTAAATGGCATAATGACTCATTTCTTCACCTCAAATATGTAAAATACCTTTTTCCTAATATATTTTGCCAATTGTCATAACACAATGATAAAATATTTAGGTTATATATAATATTTATTTATTTTAAATATGTGAGCCTTTTATTTATATACAATATTATTTATTTAATTTATTTATTTATTTATTTATTTATTTATTTATTTATTTATTTATTAAGTACAGAGTAGAACATACAGACCAACAAGCTAAATAAAGGCTCATATAATTTTAAATAAATGAATAATTATTACATATAAGCAAAATATAGGCTTCATATAATCTTAATAAATAAATAATTTAATTATATGAACCTATATTTTGGTTATATTGTTTATTCTTTTTTTATAATATGAGCCTATATTTGGTTTTATGTAGTATTATTTATTTATTTACATTTTAATCTTATTTATGTAAATATATGAGCCTATTTGATTATATGTAATATTATTTATTTATTTTTAATATTATTTATGTAAATGTAATGACATGGTCCTATATTTTGGTTATATGTAATATTATTATTTATTTTAATATTATTTATTTATTTATTTGTATATTTGTTCATCAAATGCTGCCTAAGACGAGTACAGCCTAGAATATACAGACCAATAAGTAAAATAAAGGCTCATGCAATTAAAATAAATAAACAAATATTACACATAAGCAAAATTTAGCCGCATATAATTAAAATAAATAAATAAAGGATTTAATTATGTGAGCCTATTTTGGTTATATCTAATATTATTTATTTATTTAAATTTTTATGTTATTTCTGTAAATATAAGAGCCTATATTTGGTTACATGTAATATTATTTTTTACTTTAATTTTGATATTATTTATTTATGTAAATGCAATTATATAAGCCTATATTTTGGTTCTATGCAATATTTTATTTTTATTTTAAGATTATTTATGTAAATATAAATATATGTAATATTTATTTATGTAAATTGTATGAGCCTATCTTTCGGTTATATGTAATATTATTTATTTTGATTTTAATATTTATTTATTTATGCAATTGTTATCTAAATTATACCTAAGACAAGTACAGACTAGAATATACAAAACAATAAGCAAAATATAGGCTCATATAATTAAAAATAAATGAATAATTATTACATATAAGCAAAATATAGGCTCATATAATTAAAATAAATAATATTACATATAACCTATATAATTAAGCCTATATTTTGATTATATGTAGAACTGTTGATTTTTTTTATTATATGAGCCTACTTTGGTTATATATAATATTATTTATTTAAAATTTTAATATTATTTGTTTATTTATGTAAACATATGAGCCTATATTTGGTTATATGTAATATTATTATTCATTTTAATTATAATATTATTTATTTATTTAAATGTTATTGTACGGGCCTATAGTTTGGTTATTTGTATTATTATTTATTTTATTTGAATATTATTTATGTTATTTATTTCAATATAAATTTATTAAATTCAACTAACCTTTATTTCTAACACACTTTTAAAATGTAGATTGTGTCAAAGCAGCTTCACATAGAAGATTATAGTGAACTGAAACAATGTCAGTCCAGTTTTCAGTGTAGATGAATATTTATGTAAATATAATACAATAATGTATTATTTATTTATGTAAATTATATGGGCCTATCTTTTGGTTATATATATTATTATTATTTATTGTAATTTTAATAGTATTTATTTACTATATAATATTATTTATTTATTTGTAATTATATAAGCCTATATTTTGGTTATGTGCAATATTATTTATTTGTAATATATGAGCCTATATTTTGGTTAAATACAATATTATTTAATTTTTATTTTAAGATTATTTATGTAAATATAAATAAATGTAATAGTTATTTTTGTAAATGTTATGCATTTATGTAAATATAATATATTAATGTATTTATGTAAATTATATGACCCTATCTTTTGGTTATATATAATATTATTATTTA
Source organism: Danio kyathit (assembly GCA_903798195.1). Lineage (NCBI taxonomy): Eukaryota > Metazoa > Chordata > Actinopteri > Cypriniformes > Danionidae > Danio > Danio kyathit. Next base: position 1,622,905 of record LR812528.1, read on the forward strand.
CTTTAATATTAATTATTTGTTTATGTTATTGTCCACCAAATTCTACCTAAAACAAGTACAGACTAGAATATACAAAACACTAAGTAAAATAAAGGCTCATATAATTAAAAATAAATGAATAATTTATTAATTAGTTTATTTATATTTTAATTTTTTAATTAGTTATCTGCAGCATTATTGATTTATTTTATGATATGAGCCTATTTTTTGCTTATATATAATATTATATAATACACAATTGGTGTTTTCATCATAGTCAGATTAACATCAAACAGTGTTGTCAGAACTGAACTCGCTTTATTAAAGGAGAGGGGGAATGTTAAACACAGACAGTCTTTTAAATCACTCCATTTACATACAACTATCAAAGATGAAAGTTTTACAGGTGTTAAATAAGGCACAAGGCAACATGACACAAAGCATCCTGTACAAACATCTTGTGCAAGAAAACACTGTTCTGAACTCGTGACATTCAATATTTACACTCGTATTTACAAGGACGTGTTTCTGATTTATGAAGTATCTGGACGGTCGGGCTTTCAGGATTTCCAGCAGTTATGAGTGATGAAACGATTCAACAGTATCCACAGATAGGAGAGTCTGGAAGTGTGTTTGACTCAGTCTTTTGGTTTGTTTGGTAAAGGTCTGGGGTGTATTCCAGAGGTCTAGTAAGCAGATAAGCTCATTTTCAGGTAATGTTCAGGGTATAGAGTAGAGGCCTGGCAGAGCACCAGCAACCAAGTATTGAAAAATGAAAGTTTGATTTATGATTATTATTCTGTCCAATTACTTTCAGACCCTTAACAAGTGGGAAACAACTATGCAAACTGTTGTAATTCCTACAGCGTTCACCTGATTTGGATGTAAATACCCTCAGATTTAAAGCTGACAGTCTGCAGGTAAAGCACATCTTGTTTATTACCAGTTTCGAATCCATTGTGTTGGTGTATAGAGGCAAAAATGTTAGAATTGTAACGATGTCCAAATATTTATGAACCTAACTGTATGTACAGTTGAAAGCAGAAGTTTACATACACTCTAATAAAGGAACATAACTATTTTTTTTTTTAAATGTCTGATGGTAAATCACACTAAACGTTTACTATTTTAGGTCTGTTAGGATTACCTAAATCATTTACATTTGCTAAATGCCAGAATAATGAGAGATTTTTTTTTTGAGAATTTTTTTATTAATTTCTAGACAGCCAAAAGTTTCACACATTTCTTGGTATTTTTTTAGCTTGCTTTAAACTGTATAACTTTGGTCAGATGTTTTGGGTCTCCTTCCACAAGCTTCTCACAATAGTTTGCAGGAGTTTTGGCCCATTCCTCCTGACAGAATTGGTGTAACTGAGTCAGATTTGTTGGCTGTCTTGCTTTTTCAACTCTGCCCACAAATTTTCTATAGGATTGAGCTCAGGGCTTTGTGATGGCCACTCCAAAACATTCACTCTGTTGTTCTTAAAGCACATTGTAACTAATTTGGCAGTATGCTTAGGGTCATGGTCTGTTTGGAAGACTCATTTGTGGCCAAGTTTTAATTTCCTGGCTGATGTCTTGAGATGTTGCTTCAGTATTTCTACATAATGTTCTTTCTTCATGATGCCATCTATGCTGTGAAGTGGACCAGTCCCTCCTGCAGCAAAACAGCCCCACAACATGATGCTGCCGCCCCCATACTTCACAGTTGGGATGGTGTTCCTAGGCTTGTAAGCTTTCCCCTTTGTCCTCCAAATGTAACACTGGTCATTATGGCCAAACAGTTCAATCTTAGCTCCATCAGAGCACAGGACATGTCTCCAAACATTAGTCTTTTTCCCAGTGTAATTTAGCAAATTGTAATCTGGCTTTTCTGTTGATTCTGGCTTGTTGATTTTCCCATGTTCTCACACAAGGAAGCAGTGTGTTTGAGCTTTTCCTTCAATACTATTCTACAGTTGTGCCTCCAATTAACTCAAATGTTGTCAATTAGCCAATCAGAAACTTCCAAAACCTTGACATCATCATCTGAGCTTTTTCAAAGGCAGAATAATCTTATTGTATGTAAACTTGACTTTCAAGAAAAGTTTAAATATATCTCTCATTATTCTGCTGTTAAGCAGAACAGATACAAATGTGATCATCCTAACTTACCTAAAAGAAGAAAAGTTTAGTCACAATAACATCTGACTTTTATTAAAATGGTCATGTGCCTTTTTATACAGTGTATGGAAACTTCTGCTTTAAACTGTGTATATATATATATATAATTAATATACATTTAAAGTGTCTTTTGTTAAAGACAGGCTGTTTTAGTTAAAATAACCCTCCATTTATTGTATAATTAGCATAACAAACAGTATAACTCTTTTTCACATAATTTAAAAATAAAGAACATGATTACAAGATTGTACCAGTAGGGGGCGATAAGAATGTATCTTGCCTCTAAACACGAGTAATGGTGTTATGCTGCTTTTGGGCATCTGTTTTCATGGCTGACTCCTGCTCTCTTTTGTGAGTGATTCTGGAATCGACACACCTGGAGTTAGCAGGTCTAGGGTTAATCAATTTAGCAGATTTGCTTTCTGGAATACACCCCTGGAGTGTGTAAGGTGTGTGTGTTGGTGATTGTCAGTGCGCTCTGAGTCAGCGGCGGCGGTATGAACTTTCACAGAAAGCAGGATGGAGCCGCTCGGCTGCGTCTCAGACATGAGTGTGTGTGTGTGTGTGTCACAGTTTAATGTCCTGCGACTCGGACATCTTGGCGAGCGTCTTCTTGACCCGCAGCGCTGTCAGCCGAGACGCAGGATTATGAGCCCAGCACTCACTCATCAGTTTACCCATCTGCCTCAGACACTGACAAGACAGAAACACACACACACACACACAGTTAATATGATCCTGTACACCGCTCGCTCAGATCATTCAACAGTGAAATTACTTACAACACTACACCGTGTCCTAACAACACACCACAAGATACCAGAGACTAAAAGTGCACTAGATGTCTTTAAAACTAACATACTGATACTCTGAACTTTTTTATTTTCACAGGAGCTTTAAACAACTACAGACATCCAGATGACCACAGCAGCCCTGATGTCCATCCAATATAAAGTAACGTCACGTGTGTGTGTGTGTGTGAAGTGAGCGCTGGCGTCTGCACCTCATCACTGCTCCAGCGGTTGGCGAAGGAGGGTCTCTGCCTCTTGATACACACCACCTCCCGCATGTCCTCATATGACGGATCTGAGGGAACCAGGTCATGATACGGCAGCTGATACTCCTCCATGATGCCTGCAGGAAACACACACAGAGCAATTCATTAACTACACAGTGTAAGAGCGAGTGCATGTGTGGGAATGAGGGCCTATCATGTATGTATGTATGTACACTCATTCATACACACATTACACACTAATGCAAGCATGCATTATACATTAATTTATACATACATACATACATACATGTATGACTTAATGTATAATGCATGCTTGCATTAGTGTGTAATGTATGAATGAGTATACATACATACACGCATTCATTCATACATTCACACACACACGCACGCACGCACGCACGCACGCACGCACGCATACATACATACATGCATTCATACACACACACTCACACACACACACACACACACACACGCACACGCACACGCTCACGCGCACACGCACACACGCACACACGCATACACGCATTCATTCACGCACACGCACACGCACACGCACACGCACACGCACACGCACACACACACACACACACACACACACACTCATACATACATGCATACACTCATACACATACACACACACATACACACACACATACACATACACACACATACACACACATACACACACATACATTCATTCATTCATACTCATTCATACATACATACATGCGTTCATTCATTCATACATGCATGCAATAGTGTATGTATATACACTCATGCAAGCTTTATACATTAATCCATACATACATACATACATACATACATACATACATACAATAGTGTATGTATGAATGTATACTCATGCAAGCATTATACATTTATACATTCATGCATACACATTCATTCATGCATACACTCATACATACATGCATGCATGCAATAATGTACGTGTATGTATGTATGAATGCATGTACATATGTATACTCATTCATACATTACACACTAATGCAAGCAATATACATTTATACACTCATACATACATGCAATAGTGTATGTATGAATGCATGTATACTCATGCAAGCATTATACATTAATACATACATGCATTCATGCATACACGTACATTATTGCATGCATGTATGAGTGTATGCATGAATGAGTGTATGCATGAATGAGTGTATGCATGAATGAGTGTATGCATGAATGTATAATGCTTGCATGAGTATACATTCATACATAAATACATAAATGCATGTATGTATGAGTGTATGTATGTATAAATGAATGTATGCATGCATGTATGAATGAATGAATGAGTGAGTGTATGCATGAATGAATGAATAAATGTATAATGCTTGCATGAGTATACATACATACATACATACATACATACATACATACATATATGCATACATACATGCAATAGTGTATGTATGAATGTATACTCATGCAAGCATTATACATTAATACATACATGCATTCATGCATACACTCATTCATACATGCATGCAATAATGTACGTGTATGTATGAATGAATTAATGCATGTACATATGTATACTCATTCATACATTACACACTAATGCAAGCAATATACATTTATACACTCATACATAAATACATTCATACATACATACATGCATTCATTCATTCATTCATTCATTCATTCATACATACATGCATACACACACTCATACATGCATACATACATGCGTTCACTCATACATTCATTCATTCATACATACATACATACATGCATTCATTCATGCATACACTCATTCATACATACATACATACATACATACATACATACACTCATTCATACATACACTTATACATACATACATGCATTTATGTATGAATGAATGCATGAGTAAATGAATTCATGTATGTATATGAATGAATGTGTGAGTTTATGTATGTATGAATGCATGTATACGTACATATGAATGCACAAATTAATGAAAGTTCGTATGCAGGTGTGGCCATGGACTCTCTCACTGTAATCAATACTCATGTGCCGATCAGTGACAGCTGCTGCTCATTGGGAGAGGAGCATTTAACAGACGACGTCATGGGAGACGGAAAACACACTGAGTCCTGCCCTCTTTAACTGGGCGCCCTGACTGGCATGGACCATACACTAACCGCCCTGCACATCGCAGTGCACCTTTCCCTTGCTCCACTCCCTAATAAACAGCCCTACGGGGATTTAAACTTTGTGTGTCTGTGTGATCTCTCATCTGCGACAGTATGCATGTATAAATGCATGTATGTGTGAGTGAATGAATTCATGAATGAATGTGTGCATGTATGTGTGAGTTTATGTATGAATGAACGCATGTGTGTATGAATGATGAATGTATGAGTGCATGCATGTATGAATGCATGTTTGTATAAATGAATGAATGTATGTATGTACGTAAGAATGCATGCATGAATGTGTGTATGTATAAATGAATGCATGAGTAAATGTATGCATGTATGAATAAATGTATGAATGTATGTATGTATGTATGTATGAGTGTTTGAATGAATGCATGTGTGTGTGAGTGTTTGAATGTATGCATGTATGAATAAATGCATGAATGTATGTATTTATGTATGAGTGCATTTATGAATGCATGCATGTATGGATGAATGAATGCATGAGTTAATGTATGCATGTATGAATAAATGTATGAATATAAATGAACATGTATGTATGTATGAGTGCATGTATGTTTGTATGAGTGGATTCATGAATGTAAGTATGAAAGAATGCATGTATGTGTGTGTTTAAGAATGAATGAATGTATGTATGAATAAATGTATATATGAATGCATGTATGAATGAATGCGTGTATGTGTGAGTGTAAAAATGAATGCATGAGTAAACGTATGCATGTATGAATGCATGTATGTATGTATTTATGTATGAGTGCATTTATGAATGAATGCATGCGTGTATGTATGAATGAATGGATGTATGCTTGAATGCATGTATGTGAGTATGAATGAATGTATGAGTGCATGTATGTATGAGTGTATGTAAGAATGAATGTATGTATGTGTGAGTGTATGTATGAATGAATGCATGAGTGAATGTATGTATGAATGTGTGAATGTATGTATGTATGAATAAATGTATGCATGAGTGTTTGAATGAATGCATATATGTGTGAATGGATGTATGACTGCATGTATGTATGTATGAGTGAATGTATGCATGTATGAATAAATGCATGTATGCATGAATGTATGGATGCATGTATGAATAAATGTATGAGTGCATTTATGCATGAATGTATGGATGCATGTATGAATAAACGTATGAGTGCATTTATGCATGAATGTATGGATGAATGGATGCATGTATGAATAAATGTATGAGTGCATTTATGCATGAATGTATGGATGAATGGATGCATGTATGAATAAATGTATGAATTCATGTATGAATATAAATGAATGCATGTATGTATTATGTATGTATAAGTGCATGTATGTTTGTATGAGTGGATTCATGAATGTAAGTATGAATGAATGCATGAGTAAATGTATGTATGTATGAATAAATGTATGTATTTTTGTATGAGTGCGTTTATGAATGAATGCATGTATGTATAAGTGTATGTATGAATAAATGTCTGAATTCATGTATGTGCATGTATGAATGAATCAATGTATGAATGTATATATGTATGAGTGTATGCATGTATGAATAAATGCATGAATGAAGGAATGTATATTTGCATTCTCTACTTTTTAAAATAGTTTTATTATCAGTTTTTTAGTGCTGTCTCTGTAATTCTGTTGCACTGTAGAAGCTCTGTCACCAAAACACATTTCTCGTATGTGTGAACATACCTGCCAATAAAGCTCTTTCTGATTCTGATAAATAAATGTATGAATGCATGAATGATTGAATGCATGCGTATATGTATGAGTGTATGTATGAATGAATGAATGTATGCATACATGTATGATTGTATGAATGCACATATGTATGTATGTATGTATGTATTATGTCTGTATGAGTGTATGTATAAATGCATGCATGAATTTATGTATGTATGAATGAATGAGTGTGTGTGCATGAGAGAGAGAGTGCGTGAGACGGTGCGAACAAGGTCTTGTGTAAAGTGTGTGTGAGAGTACATGCATATGTGTTAGTGTGCAAACTAAATCCTCTGTTGCAATTGAGGGCCTGTGTGTGTGTGTTAGTGATGCGCGGATGGCGGTTATATCCGCGGGCGCTGCGGATAATCCGCGGGTCGGGTGGGTCGGGTAATAAAAAAATACATTATGATTAATTGCGGGTGGGTCGCGGGTCATAGCAGTTGACCAGCAAAAAAGCAGAGAGTGGACTTCGCAGAATGTGAAGATGAGACGCCCAAAATAATGGATGAAGTGCAACAATACTGTGCTAACTTCAGTTAGAGGAGTCATCAGAGGGAAATCTGCTATCATTCTGGGAGAAACAAGATCGCTTATTTACACGACTGCAGCGCCTTGCAAGGAGAAGCGTGTGCATTCCTGCAACAAGCGGTGCGCGCGAACGCTCATTTAGTGCAGCCAGCCGTGTTTTGGAGGCAAGGCGGAATCGCCCGAATCCAGGCAGATGCACAGTGTTAAGAAAAGGGCCAAGTACACACAACATAGCTGCTGTTTAGGCTGAAGGGACGCCATTTTTGTTCTTTTTCCTGTATATGTAAAAGCTGAATCTGCTGTTAATAACAAACGATCCACGGTGACCGCTTTAGTCCATAGTCCATAGCGAGGGGCATTGTGGGTAGTGTAGTTCGACACGCATGCTGTGTGACGTGAACTCTCGCTGTGTGCTGTGCGTGCGGTGAATTAGAGGGAGAAAGTTTTATCCGGTTTTTTTAATGTTTACTTCAGTAATTCCACCCGGGAGCTGTTTTGCACTGTGAAACTGAAAACTCTGAAATAAGTAAAAGAAGGGCATGCATCGAGTACTTTTGTCCATCTCATCATTTGCTCAAGCATGAATTAACGAGCTGTTACTCTGCCGCCGGACATTGCGGAGAAAGTAACACCTATCATCATGCTTAAAACAAGGAATTAGAATTATTAAACTGGCGATCGGGTGCGGATATATATATCAGATAAAATAATATGTGCGGGCAAATGGCGGGTGGATGATTAGAATGAAGGAGCGGATTCGGTTGACATTTGAGCTGATCCGCGCATCTCTAGTGTGTGTGTGTGTGTGTGTGGTCCCCACAAGTATAGCAATAATAGTAAATTTTGACTTTGAGTAGAAACATCATTACAGCCATGAGGAGAGCCTATAAAGCTAGCTCTGTGTGTGTTGTGTCTGTCTATGTGTCTGTCTGGAGGTGTGTGTGTGTGTGTGTGTGTGTGTGTGTGTGTACTGACCGCCGGACACGCATCTCCTGCTGATCTCCCACAGGATCAGGCCGAAGCTGTACATGTCCGCCATGATGTAGGACTGGAAGTGGCAGCGGTTCAGACTCTCGTCCAGCACCTCTGGAGGCATGTAGCGTTTGGTGCCCACACGCGTGTTTGGAGGGATGTCCACTTCATTAGTGTCACTGAACACACACAACAACACACACACACACACACACGTTATAACGTTTGCTGCTTTAACAAAGGTGAACTGTGTTTATTTCTACAATGAAGACTTTAGTGTTGTTTTACATTTGTAAACATAAGTGTGTGTGTGCTTGTACGCATAAATGCATGTGTGTATGAGTGCATGTGAATTTTGAGTGTTTGGTTGTGCGTGCTGTGCATGTATGTGTGCGTATAAGTTTGTGTGTTTGTGCATGTGTGTTAATGTGTGTATGTGTGTGCATGCATGTATATGAGTGTGTGTGTATGAGTGTCTGACCTGATGAACTTGACAGCGAGGCCGAGGTCAGCGATGCAGCAGGTGCTGTTCTTCTTGACCAGGATGTTTTTGCTCTTCAGGTCTCGGTGGGCGATGGCTGGTTTCCCCTGCGTGCCGAAGATCTCGGTGTGCAGATGGCAGAGGCCGGAGACGGCGGAGTACGAGAGCCGCAGCAGCGCGCGCGTGTCCAGCGTGGTGGACTTCAGGTAGTCGTACAGCGAGCCGCTCTCGTGATAATCCGTGATCAGGTACAGCTGCGTCCACGAGCCCGTGCCTTTAATATCTGCTGCGATGAAGCCTAAACACACACACACACACACACACACCAGCTCTTCTGTTAGTACATACACCTATACGGAATTTCCAGACAAAAACCCGAATGTATTTTTGAATCATTAATGAATAAGTCAAATTCAGGCTCGTGATCAGCCGAGGACAAAAAAGAAGCAAGACAAGATGTCGGGACAGGCCGCTAGATGGCGCCACTAACTCAGCTTAATGCTCTTGTGTCCACCGAATATAAATCTTCCTGTAATTTAGTGACTCTTTATTCATTCATTCATTTTCTTGTCGGCTTTGTCCCTTGCGGGGTCGCCACAGCGGAATGGACCGCCAACTTATCCAGCACGATTTTACGCAGCGGATGCCCTTCCAGCCGCAACCCATCTCTGGGAACTTCCACACACACATTCACACTCATACACTACGGACAATTTAGCCTACCCAATTCACCTGTACTGCATGTGTTTGGACTGTGGGGGAAACCAGAGTACCCGGAGGAAACCCACGCAAACGCAGGGAGAACATGCAAACTCCACACAGAAACGCCAACTGACCCAGCCCAGCCGAGGTTCGAACCTGCGACCCAGCGACGTTCTTGCTGTGAGGCAACAGCACTACCTACTGCGCCCTGACTCTTTATTCCACGTTATAAATAAACTACTACTCAGTCAACAATTTGAATTGTTTAAATCCATTAAATCATTTAAAGGCCTTAAAATATTAAGTCCAGTTGCCTAATATACTTCAACATTTCACCCTGAAAAAAAATACATAGTATAATACAAAATAATACAAATAATACATGGTTAAAAGGAGGTTATCACTTTAACTTTCCCTTCAGCTTAGTCTCTGCTTCTTAATAGCTTTAATTAATTATAAAACATATTTTTATAAATCTGTAATGTCATCTAAACGTTCAGGTATTATATCTGAGGTGTCTGGCTGGAGCACTAAATAAGGATAATCACAAATGTGCGCCCTGGCTTTATTAATAATCAGGGTTCATACACATTCTTACTACTAAAACTCCATGACTTTTCCATGATTTTCCAAGACTTTCAAGTACATTTTTATGACCTAATGTTTTATGCAATGTCTACATACAGTTGAAGTCAGAATTATTCAAATTAAATATATAAATATTAAATATTTCCCAAAGGATGTTTAACAGAGCAAGGAAATTTTCACAGTATGTCTGATAATATTTTTTCTTCTGGAGAAAGTCTTATTTGTTTTATTTAGACTAGAATAAAAGCAGTTTTTAATTGTTTAAATCCCATTGTAAGGTCAATATTATTAGCCCCTTTAAGCTATATATTTTTTCGATAGACTACAGAACAAACCATCATTATATAATGACTTGCCTATAGTAATGGGCGATATAAACGATATGCGATATAAACGATACAAAATTGGCCTACGATAGAGATTTTAATTCTATTGCACTATCGCGATAATGCATGTTTGATGACGTAATCTACCCGCGAAATTAAGAGCAAAGCCGGCCGCGTATCCAATCTAGACTTCACCCCATTCGGTGCCATGCATTGCTTAGCAACGTATACAAAACAATGTAAAGACCGCTTGACGTGAAAGTAAATAAAAATGCCGCTATATTAATGTGCATATCGCATTTCCGGCCGGCCGCGCATCCAATCTAGACTTTACCAACCGGACATGTCCGAGATTCTGCTTTTGCTTTCGATATTAATTGTATTCATTTTTGCATTACTTTATACGCAAACTTTGTCTGGTGCATCTTAATCTCTCAGCAGCACCAACACTGCAGCAGACAGAGAGAGAGAGAGGGAGAGAAAGAAAGCAGATTTGATCTGTCAGTGGTGCTCACTGAAAAGAAACAAACTTTTTTTTAAATTTGTTTGTTAAATAAGAATAAGAAATCAATAAGAAATTATTCTGTTGCTGAAGGTCATTAAAGTTATATAGAAAAGATGGTGTTACTTTGGGGCAGAAGGAAAGAATGAAGGAATTTTCTTTATTTAAAATAGCCATGCCTAATACTGGAAGTATAGCCCTAATTCACAGCGTTCGTTTCTTTATTAACAAGACACCAGTTTTAATTTCATTAGGAGATCAACATTTTTAAAAACCAAATGCTTTACCTTAGGCTGCAGATTTGAAATTTGTTTTTATTTAAAGTATCTGCAATACACAATTTTATTTGACTAATTAAAACTGGAAGTAATTTCAGTACAGTATAAGTTCCTTAACTAAACACCAGTTTTTTTGTTCTCTGCAACTTGGCATTTAGGAACCAAGGACTTAAAAGAAAAGTCTTTCTTTCTGAAGGCACTACGTTTAGTTTATTTATCTGCAACATTGTGTTGTTTAATTACAGTTTTGCTTTTGCACAATAAATGTTCTCAAAACGACATGCAACGTTTCTTTATTTCTTAAAAACAATAGCAGTTTGGCTTTCCTAAGGCTCTCTGTAACCTGTTCTGAAATGGTTCTATTATAATTTATATATCGCAATATATATCGTTATCGCAAGAGGCTGCAATGTATATCGCAATATGGATTTTAGGCCATATCGCCCATCCCTACTTGCCTAATTACCCTAACCTGCCTGATTAACCTAGTGAAGCCTTTAAATGTCACTTTAAGCTGTATAGAAGTGTCTTGAAGAATATCTAGTCTAATATTATTTACTGTCATCATGATGAAGATAAAATAAATCAGTTATTAGAGATGAGTTATTAAAACTATTATGATTAGAAATGTGTTGAAGAAATCTGCTCTAAAAAATAAACAGCGGGGCTGATAAATCTGACTTCAACTGCATGTGTGGGAAAAGAAAAACAATGCATGTTTATTACAGCATATCGTAAAACACGCAGCAATCTATTCAGTTTAATGTATATTCATATCTATGTAAAACTGATTTAGATAATGCTTACACCGCACTAATAATGTGAGAGTGTGTGATTGGCCAAGGACAGAATAGAAGTCAAGACAACTAACCCACGGTTTCCGCTACATTCATTCCTCCATGGCGGGGCGTCACACCAAAACTCATCCCGCCACGGCTACATCACAGCTTCTCATTCAAAACATTCAGTCGTTGTTTTTTAACAGCAGGTTATAATGGCACAGTTCAGCTTTTGCCGCTGTGTGGATTAATACTGAATGTGTGTCATGGTTAAGAATAGAGCACTCATACACTCTGCACTCTGACGTGGGCTGAACGCAGTCGACCAATCACAACAGACTGGGTGATCGGAGCAATCAGCGCAGATTAGCATCGCGCTAAGGAGGGGAACAAACGAATCACTGAACGAATCATATGGGAGTCGATAGGATAATTAGGTAAAAATAAATGCAGATTATAGGACAATGAAAGTGTTTTTGACCATGCATGCAGATGAGCCTGTTGTTAGAGACCCCCAAAACCAAAATATGACCCTTTATAATGCATAATAGGGGCTCTATAAGCAGTATTTTCACTGGAAGTTTTATAGTATAGACAGTGTGTGTGTGTTTGTGTGTGTCTCCTCACCCAGTATGTTCTCATGCCTCATCAGGACTGTCTGGTAGATCTCGGTCTCCCTGAACCAGCTGGCCTCCTCTGTGGTGAAGAAGACCTTCACAGCCACCCGCTCGCCCCTCCAGCGGCCCATCCACACCTCCCCGTAGCGGCCCTTCCCGATCTGCTTCACCATCTGGATCTGCTTGGCGATGGTCCTCTGCACCTAAACCACACAGCGTTAGCATTAGCATTAATACCAGGCGCCAGTAGTTCAAAAAGGTTAAAGTGTACATGAAATCAGCACTAGCCATATTGATGTTGTTAGCTCACTTAGCTAGTGTTGTGCTCAACAATTCATCAGTGCATGACATTAGAAAAATATTAATAGTTTGTCCTTGTGATGTAAAATTGAAATCTGAAAATGCACTTCCTGTTTGTTTTCAGTTACATTCTCAGATTGCATCTGTCTGAGGTATTGGGCGTGGCTAACACACTTAACCACGCCCCTCCAGCTGTCAGTTTTGACATCAATCAGAAATGGTGAGTAGGAGGAGTCTGTTAGGCTGTAATAACTCTCCCCAAACCCTTTCTTGATCTTTCTGAATGACACGCCTACTTTACTACATCCAATCAGCTTGCAGTACACAAAACAAGCCACGCCCACTGTTTTCTCATTTAATATTCCATTTCTCTTGGAGCTGCGTCACAATACCGCCACACCTAATTATTCATTCATTTTCTTTTCGGCTCAGTCCCTTTATTAATCCGGGGTCGCCACAGCGGAATGAACCGCCAACTTATCCACCACGTTTTTACGCAGCGGATGCCCTTCCAGCCACAACCCAGTACTGGGAAACACCCATACACACTCATTCACACACACACTCATACACTACAGCCAATTTAGTTAATCAGTTCCCCTATAGCGCATGTGTTTGGACTGGAAACCAGAGCACCCGGAGGAAACCCACGCCAACACGGGGAGAACATGCAAACTCCACACAGAAACGCCAACTGGCCCAGCCGGGACTTGAACCAGCGACCTTCTTGCTGTGAGGTTACAGTGCTAACCACTGAGCCACCGCACCGCCACACCTAATTATTTTTGGCTAATTATAACAGCATATTTACTTATTTTAATTGGACATAAAAGTGTTTTTGGTTATTGTTGATATCTGGTGTGATGGTTGATATAAAGCAGCTGCTCGTCTAAAAATAAAAAAGGTTCACCAACACCATTTAGGCCCCGTTTACACTGTCACGTCTTGATGGCCAATTCCAATTTGCTTCCTATATCTAATCTGCATTTATTTTTACCGAATTATCCCAGCGACTCCCATATGATTCGTTCAGCGATTCATTTGTTCCCAAACCCCTCCTTACCGCGATGCTAATCTGTGCTGATTGGTCTGATGACAGTCTGTTGTGATTGGTTGACAGCATTCAGCGCGAGACAGAGTGACATGCCCACCACAGCTTATCAACAATACTGAAGTAGGCAGAGTGCAGAGTGTATGAGTGAGCATACCTGCCAACACTCCTGTTTTTCCAGGGAGTCTCCCGTATTTCAAACCCATCTCCCGCCACCCTCCCGTTTTGTTATTTATCCCAGAAAACTGGATATTTCACTTCACTTAGAGCGGTATTACACACTGCATGGAAGGTCATTTTCAAAAACCCATAATTGGGGGTCTTTTATTGTGACACATATCCGATTCATGTGTTTACATTTGCCATACAATTTACGACGTCGCGCATGCTTAAAGGCGGGTTCTAGCATCTGCACACTAGTCATGATGGAAGAAACTGTCTTGCTTTTAGCTCTGCAAAATATCGCCCAACTTTAAAATGATTTTGAGGCGGCGGAGGAGGAGGGAAGGGGCCGTCATCGCAGCTTGCGCCTATGGTTTATATATGGTGTCCTCCACTGACTCATCTCCACACAGGGCAAGAAGGCACTAGGGATGCACCGATTAACCGGTTTCACTATTAACCGCGCTTTAATTCGTCACGATTAATTAATCGTAAAGGCTTCTCAACACCGCGTTTCTGCACAGAACAAAACTGCAGCAACCAAACAGGTATGACAACTGTGCGCTAGTTTGTACACCGAGACTAATAACCACGCACACTGGATTAACTATGAATAAGGTTATTAACTAAGGCAAGCTCCTGTAAATTGGTTATTTCCAATGGAGGACGCGCACGCGACGCAACGTGCTCACGCTTTTCAGCCGCACCTAGTTGAGATGACAGGGAGATGTGTGACTGCGAGAACTGCAAACGGCTGAAGTTTAGGAAAGAAGCAATGAAAAGTACACAGGTTTGCAAACAATGTTTACAAATAATGGCGCCGATGAGCGCATGTTAATGCGAGAGAATGGTAATCCACCAGCCGAGTTCAATCGAGTGACTTCGGAGAGTGCTGGAAAACTCGGGAGTGGATCAGCTGTTTAATGGCCCGAATCTCAATGCGTTGCATTCACTGCGTGTTCAGCACAAATGGATGCTAAATGTAAAATCTAACACAGGATAGTCAAAGACTATAGTATAGGGGACTT